>JAAXYX010003869.1:0-13402 GCA_036851915.1 Ptenothrix huangshanensis | reverse complement strand
CGATAAACTAACGATAACTACCACAATATAAATATATACGAACCAAACCAATTTAATGTCTACACATATCCAGCTTACAAAGACTAAACCAAACGACACAGAACAAAACAGCAACAGACGGAAAGATACGCAGGTTTCAAAACTAAGAGCTGATGGAACATGGGCAATTGACGAGGACGGTGAAACATGGGACACAGCTTCTGATCCATTCAATTTTTTCCTTTACGACTGATTTCTGTAGAATTAGAATAGAATTTAGTGACAGAATCACCTTTCTGTGGTTTAATGGAATAACTTCACGCCACAAATGCAATAACACCACAAACCGAATGTAGAATAGAAGCCCACCAAGAAGTCAATTTGTTCGAACCCTAGGACCAACGACTAACGACTACCACACTATGATCACCACAATGTACTTGTCCCCAAATCAAGTAAATTCAGTTAAACTTCAACCCCAAATCTTTCATTCACTTGATTTCATCCTCGTCACTTCTATACTTGCACGTTTTCAAGTTCATAATGAGAAGATGCACACTATGTGCTGTATGTAGATGAAAGATAAAACTGAAAAATGCTCGAGCCTTGGAAACTAGAGTGTAGAACAGCCAGAACAGAACGTGAGACAGAAAGTCCATAATCTGATTCTCCCGCGTCCCGTCGTCAAGTTTTTCATTCATGCGTTTGTTACACTGTTAAGAGACGAGATAGTAGGAGATAGTGAATACTACTTTTGCAACATTAATTTGTTTATTATTATCATTATTTATTGTTGGTAGCATTACTATTTGTTAAACTTTCCAGCATATTTCCTTTCTGACTATTGTATTAGATTTACTTTGTATCACAAGGTTTTGTTTCATATTGTGTTCTATATGCTTATGAAGATCAATGATCACTAATTGATGGCTTGACTGTGGCGACAGATAATACGATGTTGAAGTGACAGCCTCACAGCATGCCACCTTCCTGACAGTATTACTGCCCCGTTATTAATGATATTAGTGCCAATAACACCATTGTTGGAATATGGAAAGCAAATGCATCTTCTACTACCGTTGTACCATAGCTACACCATGCAGATCCTGCCTTGTACATCCTTTTTATAACTGGCATTATTGAGATCATATATACCTGCTGGTGGGAACTATTAGTTCAACGATTTAAAAAGATGGCCAAAGACTAGATCTGAAACGAGATAAAATTAAATCGAATAAGAAACGAACAAATAGGACAAGGCATTAGTCACAATCAGTCATTCGTTTATTTCTCATTTTTCTTTTGAATGCTTGACTAAGGTACTATGGATATAACGTAGGTAGGTACCTACAAAAAGAGCAAAGTAAGAATAGATGCACAATATACAGATGCACCTACAAATACAGTTGCAGTTTACCCAATGCCTTATATAGTATAGGATAATATTAATCGTAGACTTTCCTCTCCTACTCCGTCCTCATTCAGTTCAATTCAGTTCATACGAAAGAAATGGCATGGGACGTGAATCGTGAACTATCTGTCTGCTCACGTTTATTTCTCTCATGATAGATTTATTAACGTGCGGTATTATTTACATTTATTACATGCTCCCACTGCTACTGATCACCAGAGCAAGTGAACAACTGAACTCGATCTTCTCTTTGGTATTCTGTGCAGTAAATATTTAGGTGATCACAGGAGCAATAGTAATAAGTTGTTGGTATTAGCAATATTAATGCTTTTTCACACTCCACTGCTCAACTCAGCACGCCAGTTATGGCGTCAATAGTTGTTCCCATGATTTATGTATTTATTGCGTTATTTATTTTCATACTATATAATTATATAAATATTTATTAAATAATTAATGATGGTTTTGACAATTTCACCACGGGTTTCATTCAAGTATTGGTATTCTAAAGTTCTGGAAAAGGACCACCATAGGGCAATTGAATAATTCAGAAGGGCAATATATAGCCAGTAAATAACGGAATAAGAGAAAGAATACGTTTTGTCTTACCACCATTTACTGCCCCGTCCCCTTCCACGTGGAATTCGGGCAGATGACTGAGGAACCATGGCCCCGACGAGTATCAACAATGCAAATCCAATGATCACAATCAATACTGACACTGTGGGAGTCATAGTTTATGTGTCAACAACCCACTTGTCAACAACACAAAACTTTCGGGAATAACCTCTCTCATAATACCATTCTCAGACCTTTTTATTTACACCTCCACTCTCACCTACAACTGAGACGGGTCATAATTATTAGGAAGTTAGGATATCCACAATGCCAGAGCATTTACTGAGTTATTTTGAAATTCAAACCTTTATAATATATCTATAGGAGATTCAATTTCGTCAAACTAGCACTGAAGGGAATTGAGAGGGGCAAAGTGTACAGCTTTAAATTCTTTTATAGTTTAATGTTCACTACGATAGAAAATAGTGTGTACTATTATATGAATATCATGAATTCTGATGTCGAGTATTCAAAAATAAAAAATGCACTAATTCACAGTGATAAAAACGAACAACTTCCAGCGCTCTTCCGTGCAAGTTCAGTTAAGTAACTTTTCAGTTTATTTCAGTTCACCCCTCAACAACAACGAAGTACACCTTATTGAAAATTAACGTAGACTTTCAAAGCATCAATCTTTAACTAATGATCATAATACTGAATTTTGAATTTAAAAATCCATTTTCGGGTACTTGCTTTTCGTTTTTTGTCCTGTCACACACAAATAGTTTTATTTATTTTGATTAAATCCTGGTTCCGATGAAGATGTCGCACTACAGATCCAAATAACAAAATGAAGTAACTTATAAAGTCTCCAACTGAAAGAAAAGTTGATCAATTCAAAATAACTTGTTTCCACTTCCAAAATTGCACTTTGAAGGAAGGCACAGTATTTTCGCCACACGGCAGAAGAATGACAAATATTGAAACATTGTCTTACGTTTTCATCCCTTACTTTATTTTTACTTCGAACTGATATATCTTGCTATTATATCAATTTTCTTACGCCTCGTAAAATGAATTTATTTTGATCGGATGTGATGATTAAAACTATGAAATTATGCAACTAAATCCCCAAATGGAAATTTGAGACTTGAACACTTGGGATTTGGATTTTGCATAAAGTTTGTTTTGGCAAATGACAAATGGCACTTCATGGTCATAGTCAAAATCAAAGTCAGAGTTACGAAGTTATGAGTGGGAGAGATAGACAGGACACTGTCGTCGTCGGTACATGGACACAAACTAAACGAAGTGTTAACGGAGACAATAATTCCAAACTGAATGACATACATATGTACCTAGTGTTATTATGAACATTCGGGGTGTGTACTCGAAACAAAAAGAAGGACTACAGTTTACACAGAACAGACAGAGAAGGCTTGAACCACAGATGACATACGTGAAGATGTAAAGAGTTCGTTGACGATTGCGATTGCGAACAGGAATTTTAAGTAGAAATATGCCTGCACAAGCGGTGTATGATGAATGTTGGGCGGAAATGGAAATAGTTAAGGATATACAAATATATTGTATATGTATATAATTATTTGCAAAGAGTAAAAGTTTCTGTCGTCAGCGAACATGTTCACGTTCCAACTAATTTCTAGCCTCATTCAACTGACACATAGCATTCAATTTGTCTACACGTTGAGTTACGGAAAACAGAGACAAAGAGAAACAAAGAGGTACCCACTGGGATCAATAAGTCTTCACTGATTTGTCTTCCCACTCCCAATTGGGACTATGGGACCGGACTGGTTACTGGTACTGGCACCTACTTTACCTGCTGCTCTTGATGCTCATTCTTGTATTCTGATGCATGTTGCATCTCCAGTATTTAACTAATTACCCTTCTCCTGTCCCTATTCTGTCTTCTGCATTCATTCAATGTCCTATTCAAATTTTTGGCTTTACTTCCTTCCTTCAAGTTTTTTTTGCTTCCGTCGCCCTCACTTCACCTCGCTCACCTCACCACACCTCACGTCACCTTTGTCACGTAGATTTCTTCCTACATTCAACTGCTCATTCAGTCAATAACTGTAGGAATGATGTGCTGGTGATTATGACTGTGAATGTGAGAAGGTAAATAAAAAATATCAAAATTGGTTTTTCTCCAATTTGCTAATTATAGCTGATTACTCAATCTTTTCGAGGGGTGTATGATTAATTTGATGCTGCTTTATTTGCTCTGAAGCAAGTATTACACACTGTTTGAGATGCTTTTTGAGTCACTCTCGTTATTTGTTTGCTTATGTAAACGGTATTTGGAATTTTGACATAAGAATTTCTCCAGTCAAAAGGGTTTGACAGAATATTTTCAAACTTTGTTTCAATCGTAATTACAAAAGCGTATATCGGTTTTTGAGTAAATGTTAAGACACGGTTTCCACTTCGGTTTATGTTTCTATCGACAATAGTCTTACGACTGCCTGGTTACTGCCGTTGCTGTTGAAGATGTAAATGTAGAATAAATGTGAACTGTGGTTGGTACTGGTACTGGTACTGGTACTGGTGATGATACTGGTACTGGTAATTTTTCTGCTGAGGCTGATGCTGTGGTTGAGTAAGAATTTTCGGCTGCTCACTCAATGTGTTGTGAGTAGTCAACTAAAAGTGGTTGGTTTTGATTTTGGTTTTGGTTCTTCTGGGCTCTTCTTGGCTGTGGGTTCTTGTCGAAAAGCACATGAGACCAGACTGGGAACTGCACGGCGAGCAAGCTGGCTGATTGTAAGAAAGAGACCTGCCGACTGGGGATATGTAATCATGAAATTGATAAGCACTACGGTACAAGACCAAGACCAAGAATGTGCATCTCTCTATCTACCTTGCTTTGCTACCTGCGGTATGTACGTGGTACCTATCACCACTACCTACCTGTGTATCTGTGTATCACAGCTCAGTATCACAATCACAGTCCTACTCGTTTCTTCGTCCACTTCCCTAATTCCAATTCAACATCAACATTGTGACCGATACCGAACCATCTGTATGCATGTATGTATATTAGTAGGATCTATGTACCTAACCTAAATTATTATTGTTATTGCTATAGTGACACCTTAGGCACATGTCTACACAGGTAATACAATGACTATACCTTGAGCACCAGTAATTATAATTATCCATGTCAATAATTTGTAATTGTGACATTATTGCCATTTCACTATTATTATATCATAGTGTAATAATTTACAAGCTTATACAAAAGGTAAATTTAAAATTGAACTGCATTTGATTTCCAGTCTGACCTTCTCTTTGATTTTAGCTTCCTTTTTTCGACTTTGCATTACATTATTGACTGTAGAGCTGACTTCGGATTAGTGACTTTACCTTCACATTGCTGTTAAGTAGAAGCGTACATAGATGAGCCTTAAAGGTTCTCCCCCCTAAATTATCTGTGAGTATTTTTAGCTTTTAGTGCGTGTGACCTGACTGACGAGCGTCCGTAAGTCGAAGTTTAAAGTAATTTTACATTATATTTTCAAAACATTATTTCAAAGGCATTATCCTAGCAGATACAGGAATATTATTATAGACTATTTCCACCAGTGTGAAACTTTCATTAACTTTAAGAAAGGTACGCATTGTGCTGATTTATTTTTCTCAATTTGGTTTCTGTAATTGTGGGT
Organism: Ptenothrix huangshanensis; assembly: GCA_036851915.1. Classification (NCBI taxonomy): domain Eukaryota; kingdom Metazoa; phylum Arthropoda; class Collembola; order Symphypleona; family Dicyrtomidae; genus Ptenothrix; species Ptenothrix huangshanensis. Next base: position 7,765 of record JAAXYX010003869.1, on the reverse strand, counting down.
TGATTGATTGGATCTGGATGCTTATTGCTGATGCAGGTGTTTCTAGCAGTATAACGTGCCAAGTATATGGTTACTTAGGAATAGCATGGTTTGAGCTGCTCCTGCTTGAATCTTTAATTTGCTACGATATGCCGAAAGAATGCAGTGAATCGACGAAGACTCACATGAAAAGGAGGAAGAATTAGAAGAAGGAACAGACAGCGGCGAAGACGACCAAGACGACGAAGAAGCAGACAAAACGAAGGTAATTCAGAGGACTAATTCTATAGGCCACTTGGCACGCCATTCATAAGAGAAGGTTAGAAATCTCCTGTGGTCCATTCTGAGGCGATCCCCAATCCCCTCAATCTCCTCCCTCCATAAGCAATCAGGATCCTCCCAACGACAGCCACAGCAAAAAACACAAACTAGTAATGCAAAGCACAGCACAACACAGAAGAGGAGAAGCCAAAACTGAAGGCAAGGGAAATGAGTGGTTCTGATGCGTGTGTTGGTTGTGCATCCCGATCCCGATGCACTCGCAGTGACTTGTAATCGCAATTGCAATCGAAATTCTCATCTTCTTTTTCCTTGCATCACACAAGCGTTGACTGCAGTGAGTCTCAAACTGAAAGAATTGAGCAGTCATCAGTAACAGGAACAGCCATCATCAGACTAATCCACTGACACTGAACGTCAATCTTCCCTTTTCTCACTCACACTCACTCACTCAAAATTATTCGTTTGCCAACGATGCCTATCTTCCATTCCATGCGTGGATGCAGGCAGACATTAGTCAAGTCCAAGATCAACTGCAACCATACAGTGTGGTATTCAATATTAACATGTACAAGCAGTTGGGATCAATATTTAATTTCGAGTTATAGATTTTGCACACTAGAGTTGCACGATACAAGTTGCAATGCCATGGATGCTGTCTGCAGTGCAGACGCAATGTATGTATAAACTACATTTTTTAATGATGCAAAGCTTGTGTAAAATTATGCAGAGGAATCATAATTATGCTCGTATATGTACTTACGTAACGGTTATATACATATATGTATTTTGTAAAAAAAAGAAATTCTACCAAATTCAAAATTAATGAATAGTGTGTGTTTATTTTTTCACTTTGCCTGGTAGAAAGTACCTAAGTAAAGTAATTTATTTATCCTTTATGCTTATTAAAATTATTTATGTAATTTTATATTACTAAGCAAATAAATGTTTAAACATAAAACTAATTCAATTCTTGGTTGTTTAAAATAAATGTGAGTTTGTAATGTTTTGTACGTCTAATGTGAACAATATGATCATCTGAAAATAATTACATGTCATTAAAATTTGCAGTCCCATATTGTTTTAGGTTTTATCTTTGAAATATTCCTCTCTCTCATTTTAGCGAGCACGCACATATAATTTTTTAATGTACATATGTATCCCAGATTAAAGGAAAGCTGAAATGCAAGAACTAGAATCATAGGAAATGTCAATGATTGAAAGATCTATGTACATGTGTGTAAGTATGAATGTATATTATACAGTTGCAGATATCCTCCTAATTACTAAGCTCAATCAGATTGAATGTGGGTTATTGCTAATGTATTTCTAATTCAGGTTGTAATTCGCTTAAATCTTCGTGACTGTCAAGGCATTGTTGCACTGTTGCATTCAAAGGCGTTTCTATTGCATTGCTCCGGTTTTTGCAGGTGTGTGATCTGCATATGTATGTACTAAAACTGGAATGTGTCTATTGAGTTGTCATTTAGAATTATAGTTGTCAATAGTTGTCAATAGAATTAGATCAGCAATTTAAATAAATGTAATTATATACACACCTACATGCAATTGCCATTTAGATTTTATCAATGTGTATGATTACTTGTCCTTGCCTTTGTTTGCATTCTTTTAAAAATTCAAACATGAGATAAAATGAATTTAAGCTTTGACAGAAAGGTAAAATTTGTTACTTATCCATCAAAGCATGATAATGTAGACGGAAATACTATTGTATCACAAAACCCTTATTTGCGATTATCATTAATTTGCAGAATTATGTAAAAATAGTCGTGCACGTGTATTCATATGTAAAGTAATCGGGGCCGTTAGTGACCTAAGGTCATGTAAAGTTGCAAAAATCGAGTTTTTTGAATCTCTAACCTTTTTGTTTTTGATCCAGCTTTAAAAATGATGGTGAATTACGAATTAAAACAGAACATGAAATGTTTTTCTAGATACGATCCAAAAATCGAATTGTTTGACCTAAACGTTAAGGTGCCGAATTTTATAATTACACAAGAATTTAATTTGGTAGCCGCCGAATATTGGCAACTTCAAAGTTGCTACTGTACAATGCTAATTTTACGTTACGAATGATTGCTTTTCTCGATCAAAAAGGGAAATGTCTAATACCTTGTTGTTTGTTCGGTAGGTTAGGATGTAATAGTGGAAAAACATTGGATGCTGAATTTAGAATAAAATCCCGGACGGATAGATTCATTTTTAGTAAATTGTCGGGCTAAAACACTCGGCTGTTGTAAAATTTACGATAACTATTTTCAATTAGCATTATTTTCGACCAACTTGTTTTTATCGCAAGTACAAGGAGAAAATACAGGCATTTGGACTTGAACTTCAAAAATACTGAAAGTACAACAAACGACACGGTATGCCAGAATCTGTAGTAAAAATACCTAGTAACTCTTCCATTTCCGACGAATGCTGCAGTTGCATCTAAAGAGTCACAACTATGGTATATTTTGTATTTTTAATTTTTTACACGCCAAAAAACGGAAAAGTAATGGGTAGAGTATTGACATTGAAACTGGAACTGAATGGCAATGAGATTGTACTCGTATAGGTTTTTGTGCAAGGGGCTGCTTTGTTTAAAAAAGAAAAAACCAAAACGCACCCTCGTCTGCACTTGCGAAGAATCAACAAGGCCAGAACATGAACTCGACAAGCATCAACCTACGTAGCTCTTGCTCAACTATAAACTCATAAATTGAAAACATACCAAAACAATTGTAACGTTGTAAAACATGCAAGATACTCAATCTAACTTTCTTGTTGGAATAGGAACCTACCTACCTATTTAGGTGCATATCTTTACTTAAGAACTGAAATAAGACAAATCCATAAATTATTAAAATTAACACGAGATAAATCCACATTCATGAATTGGATTCGTGCCATATTGCGCTGAAGATTTTTTGTGCTTGCCTCATTTTGCGTTCGGTCAGATTCGGATATGTCTCAGTTTTATTCTTAACCGACGGTATCTATTTAGTGGTGCACGTTCTCAGAAGGAGAATAGGTCCTTTATTTTCAATGCATGCTTCTGCTATTTTATTGTTATTTTTTTTAAAATTTCTTAAAAACCCCATACGCTTTTTACTATCGATTTCAATATTTTTTTCTTTACGATTAGTCATTAGTTAAGTATTTAGGCAAATCCGAATTAACAGTACAGCAAACGTAGGTATACATACTAAGATTGGCTTTGACGGTTATTTTTGGCTTAAACCATTAATAATTTATATTTTTTAAACTAGAATTGACTTGCTTCCCCCGCATTTTAGAAATTTTAACATCTTATTGTTAGTCAATTTGATGAGGTTTGAAAAAGGAAATGTCGGCCATTATCTTTAATATGTCATTAACCATGTTGATGTTATTATATACTATTATCCAGCACTATAGTGTCAACTGTAGTCAGTGTTTTTAATATTTACATGGTAAATATAAAAGCCTACAGTAGCAAGGTAGTAAGATGGAGGAACACAGACATGTTACTGATATTCATTTCAACTGGACAATCGATTAGGTATTTCGGTTTCCATTGTAAACCTCAATTCTCCATCTCCACTCACGGACATCATCATCACTGCCATCGTCAGCAGAAGCAACAGTCACGTCTGTCCATTAACTAGGAGACTAGGACCAGGACCACAACCGACCATTGTCAATTATTTTAGATTGTATTCTCTTCTATTTTAGTGCATTATCCCATCCTTTTCTTTCCTGTCCTGTCTGCGAGAATATTCGTAGTTAGTGGTCAAAGAAAGGAGCAGGAGCTATGGAATTTAACTGTGTGGGTTGCATACATTTACACCTCAAAAGACTTGTTGAAAGTTGTGGGCTTTATAAGTGCTTGTATTACATTATATTAGTCTGTAATTATACATGGTACTCACATACCTAGGTGCTTACACACTTTAGTAACCCTAGTCCACGTATGCATGCATATGTGCTTATGTGGGAATACGAGGAAAAGAAGGACCAGGCCAGGGTCCTCAGGTTTACAACTTTCTTCCAGGCATCCCTATCTTAGCTTGGGTTTTGCTCTTGCATTGATCTTGGTCTTGGTCTTCTTTTTCTCCTTCGGCGGCTCTTCAATTCAGTGATATTTACATGGGAGCCGAAACGTGGTCAGCAGGAGGTCCTCAGTCGCTTCGTTGGAGGTGTTTGCCCCTTAGCACTCTTCAACGTCCAGTCAAACGAACGAACGAACGAACCAACCATTCTTATAAAGATCAAGTTGCAAACACATCTCAATAACCACCAACACAGGTAATATCCTTTTGTCTAGCTATAACTGCCTACTATTACTATTTGTCCCCGTATATGGATATGGATGGGCTGATCGAAGATCAACTTGGACTTATTGAAATCATTCTCATCTGCAACTTCATTACCATAACATACTACCGTATACCTACTCTACCTACCTACATACCTCCATCAATAGTCATCATCTATTTTTTATCTTCTGCAGTTTGCAATTATGCACGGCAGCCAGCAAACCGAAGTGCAAAAAGCTAACTCGAGTATTATCAGTAAATAAGTATACGTGTGATATGTCACCAAAATTGTATATTACAAATGTTGCATGGAGGAAAAGCTCGTACTAAGTAAGCAGAACTCAAATTAATACGGCGTGATGCGTAATCAAAACAAATACTGTGGATGTATATGAACCACTAGGTATATCGGTACATAATACATACAGGAAGGTTGGTCTAAAGCTTTACACATTAGTGGGGTATCTACATATTATGAGAAAAGATACTGATAATTACAGCTATTCATAAGAAGTAGGAGTTATAGCAAAGATCTTCCCAGGATCTCAACCAAGGTCTAGACCTTTGGAAGGAATGAAATTGAATATCATCAAACATACGACAGCTAATAGCAACAAACTGTCAGATGCTATGACTTTCGTGCTTCGAGAAGCTGGGTTTAAGACATGGATGATGCTAGCATGTACAGTCTACATGTATGTAGATGTGGAGGGTGAAGGAGTTGAAAGTTATGAAGATGAGCGATGCGATAGTAATTGATTTTACAGAATCATTCTTCTCCCGTCGCTCCAAACTTCATTCGTCTATTAAAACAACTCCAAAGTTTGAAACGTGGAAAGTGAACTGATCAAAACAATTTTGGCCTGTCATTTCTTTTAATAACCTCCCAAATCGACTCAATTGATTTTTATTTATTGAGTTGAACTTACACGTACATCATTTCATTTCATTATCTTCATCTTCATCCCGTTCTCCTATCTTCCACTGCATAGTACCCTGTCTTCGCCATTCAACTTAACTGCATGTGATCATGGCCAACGTGGCAATTGCCATGGTCTTCAAAATTTCCGTCGTTATCATTTCCTATTACATTTCGTTCCGTTCTATTGTTTTCGACGAGTCCATAAGATGCACAAACCATTTCGTTTTCAGGTGTACATAGCTAGGATTATTTAGAAAGATTTTTTTCGTATTTTGTAAATTAGCAAGATTATCGCGGCTACAGCATTCAAAATCAAAAGACTAATTCAAAATTCTTTCGGAAGTCCTTACATTATGTGCTGGTGGACTTACGACATGCATATTATTTTAGCTTGTAAAATGAAGGGCAAAAGCGATAAAACAGAGCTCTTATTAACAATTAAAATAGAAAGAAACCAGATGCTTGGCATTTTAAGGGAAGCTAGATTTCAAGGATGACCATTGCACCTGTCGACGTGCAGTCTACGAAGTAAACTCATTAATCAGTACCTGTTTCTTTCAGTTTTTATTTTCCTCTTACTCGTACATAGGTAGCCAGAACCGTGTCAGTTCGTTGTGAAGAAAGATAATGTACAACAAATGATGCAAGTTCTTAGGCCAGGGTATGGTTACTGCTTACTTACGATTATTGCCAAGATAAAGTAAATTGGTAACTACATTGCAACCCTCAAACCCAAGTAATATCTCTATCTAGGGATTTTTTAAAGATTAAGAATTTTTTCATATATATTTACTAAGTTATACCTAGGAACTTGAACTACGTATCTGTCCGAACTTGAAGTATACCAATTGAGTGGAAACGGTTGAACTTCTTATCGTTAGTTCATAAAATAAGCATTAAAAATACATTTGAGTACCTGCTTCAAAATTTCTCAAATGTTTTCTATATTAGTGCGCAGACATTTATAGGCCAACTGCAATGTAATACTCTAGCAGCACTAGACTTCATGGAAGCATGGAAAAATACTACCGGAGACTCTGGTAGTAAATTTTAGGGAAAATTTTGAAGTGGATTTTAAAATGAAAATAAAATCACGACTAAAACTAAAATAAAATCCTTTAGCAATGTGATAAAGTGACCTTTTTCCGTTAGGGGTAATTATTCCAGCCAACTTACGTACAAACATGGCGACACCTTACTTGACCAATAAAGCAGTTGTTGAAACATAAATCAAAGACGGAAGAAACTAACTAGTATAGACAGCTTGGCGCCTTTGACTCTTCGTGATTAAGAATTTATTAAGATTTTTCCTTAAATGATTATTCGTAGATCATATTTCTTCGGCAGTTGTCAGACTGCTAGGTCCTTTCCTTGTTTACGGCTGTATTCAAAGATATGTAGTAATGATCAATGATTGCTTGGTGCCGATAATAACGTGATTGCGATACTGAAATCACTGTATTTATTTTAGTTTGGGGCCAACGTGCCTACGGATGTTTCCATATATGTATACAAATCATCCTATTTAGGGGATTCTGCTATTGTACAGACTTCATGTATGCTATGAGACTGACAAATCCAGAATTGTAGCTACAGTCCTCACGATCAGGCTAAAGGTAAACAATTAAAAAATTAAAACAAAATAAGTCAGTGATTGGCTTTTTCATCCAACCTTACAAGGAAAGGCAGAAAGCACGCAGATCAAAATGCAATGACGATATTTAAATGCACGTGTCAAAATATTTGATTACAGTAAATTGTTCAAATAAGCTTTTAGAATCGTGGAAATAATTAATACATATGAGCACTTCTGACTCGAATTCTAAAGTTTTAAAACTGGTAAACTTGATTTTTTATGCAAGAGCACATAAAAAGGCCACCAAAGACGTTTAAAATTTTTTTGAACTGAGATGCTTTTCGATAAGACCGTGCTAAAAAATGCAGATTCCGTTTTTGCGACGAATTTGCTCGGTTATCTTAAGACCATTTGATAAAACTATACAGGCCAACAAAGAAAATAAATGTTATTTATTTATTTCCATATAAATATATATAAAAATATTTGGGGTTCCGCACTTATTGTTGTGACGGATTTATTATTTATTTTATTCCATTATTATTATTAGTTATAGGAATATTTAATTTCATATAATACAAATATATGCGTTTGACCAACTGAAAATCGTGGGAAAAGAAGAAAGTTACTTGCAAGAAAACTTTTGCTAAAAATTTAAATACGTACGACGTGTTTCACTTAAAGCAATAATAACTCCCAATTAAA
>JAAXYX010003868.1:0-13403 GCA_036851915.1 Ptenothrix huangshanensis | reverse complement strand
ACAAATACATTGCGTGTACCCCCCTGCAATTTTTCAGGGGGGTACAATGTCCCCTTGTACCCCCCTGTTCCGCGACCTATGATTACAAGATTCTGACTTTTTCAAAAAGTGTTAATTACAAGATTCTGACTTTTTCAAAAAGTGTTAATTATAAGATTTTGACTTTTTCAAACGACGCTAATTAGAAGAAATGAAGCGTTTTCAAAAGGCGCTGCTTATAAAAATTGAACCTTTTCAAAAAGCGTTAAATGGAATAATTAAGGGTTTGCAAAAAATTCAAAATACGGAAATTTGACTTTTTCAAAAAAAGTTAAATATTAGTTTTCGAGCTTTTCAAAAAGAGTTAATTAGAGGTTTTAGCCCTTTTCAAAATGCTCTAATTACTAGTTTTAGACCTTTTCAACCAGCAAAAATTGGAAGTTTTATACCGTTTTAAAAAACCCTAAAAACACTTTTTTGAGCTAAAATCGTAGAACCATTTTCAATTTTTAAAGAAAATTTAAGAAAACTGTAGCAACATTTCACCATTTAATAAAACTATAATAAAATAGTTCTCTGAACACAACGCCAATAATAACCTACTATGTCCTTGTACACTTAAAAATTCCTGTGAAAGCATGATCAATGTATGTCGTATGTAGTTTGGTAATGTTTCCTAAAATTGCTTTGGAACCACTAAAAATGTTCCCATGTAAGAAGGATCTAGATTAGGGCTAGGTGATAATGCCCAGGCACACGCATTACATTACGCATTCTCTCTGTGAATCTGTCCCACAACTTTGTTGGTATGGGGAAGAAAATCCAATGGTTTTTGTTTCCCACCTTCCACGAATTCTTCCACGAATGCTTACCTTCTTGTCAATTTGACGTATAGTTAGTTGACTGTATAGACTGTCGTGTTGACAGGTTGAGTTTAAAAACAGGAATTTTGCAATCCCCTAAAGATACATAGATGTAGGTACAAAAGGACTATAGCTGGATACGTATACAGTATACAGTACAGACAAACACATACTTAATGTTAGTTTATAGAACTGGTGTTGATGTTGATTTGGATGTTTACACTGTGATGCAGTTGCATTATCATTACCATACAGAAGAGATAGACTAACTACGGAGTGGAGACAAGTTGGTTTGACATTTTGGTACAGTGATAAGATAAGCGATTGCTGCAACCTGAACAACAGTTAGTACAGCTACAGCTCATTGTTCTGTTCATTGATGCACAGGCTGATACTGTGAGTATTTTTATCTTGCTTTTATATAGCCACAAATTATTATCCTCCTTCGTCGCATTAGTCATTCGTCATTAGTCATTGGAATAGTGGAGAAGACACACGATTCCTTGCGCATAACACAACATAACACAACATAACATAACATAACATAAGCTCCACTTTGTTGCTGTCCTAGCCTTGGATCCTGTTTAGTTGGATTTCATTTATTTTATTACTTAATGTAGCAAGAAGAGAGAGAGAGAGAGAGAGAGAGAGAGAGAAAGAGATTACGTTAATACACAAACAATTTAGTGCTTACTGGATTCACAGTAATAAGTGACCAGTGAGCCGAGCTAAACTTGTTGTTGTTGGTTGACTTGTAGGTTGCTTTTGGTGTTGGTAGAGATTACTTTTAGACTCCTCTATATGTATATGTATGTAGGTACATACAAACAAAGGCTGTAGTAATAACACTGTAGTTCGACAAATATAATGGGAGAAGAAACGCAATCACTACAGCTGTTGGACAGAACTATAATGTGACCCAATCTTCTTGTTGTTCTTCCACTGTATTCCTCCAATTCTTCCTTCTCATGATAATTAGATACCCAAGCCCAAGCCCAAGCCCAAGTGCATTGGCTTTGGCTTTCCGTTTGGCTTTTCCTTTGACTATACGCGTTCAGCCGCTTGATTAAAATATCTAATTAATAGAGAAAATGTTTGATTCGGATTTAGTTACTGGCCACGGCCACGCTTTTACTCTCTCATTTCTCATGCTGGCAATGGAAATGCAGATTTTCATGGTGATGGTAATGGTCATGGTGAACGCTTTAGTTTTGGTTCTGATTTACAGGGCAGTCTGTATTGTGGTAGTGGTAATTACATACAACTCTTGGTAAAGTACTTATGAAAGTGCCAGTTCAATATTGGGACTTACTCAATCACTCACGAGGGAAGGGTTCGTCTCTTGTGTTTATGAGGAATGGGCTTCGAAGTATTTTTATTTTCAACAAATATGTAGGTCATAATGTCACAAAAGGTCAACAAAAGTGATAAACGTTTACTTATGCACGATTCGAATATTTTCGGAATTTTCATGGGGCATCTAGTGCTAAGCAGTTACGGTTTTGGAAAGTTGATTCAGGTTTTTCTAAAAGTTGAGTTTTTTTTTGAAAAGGTCTAATTTTAGTACTTTTTGTCTTTTTGAAAAGGGGTAGTTATTTTATTTAGCTAAGTTTAAAAATAATTATTTCTTCTGATTAACCTTTTTTTCAAAAGTATAATTTTACTATTTTGGCCTTTTTAAAAGGCCCAATTGTATTATTCATGACATTTTGAAATATCTTATGTTTTCTCTATATTGCTTTTTGAAAAGACTCTATTTTTAGCTTTCTAGCCTTTTTTAAAAAGGTTGATGTTTCCATTAAGCGCGTTTTGAAAAAGTCCGATTTTTGTTTTCGGGACATTTTAAAAAGGCCTATCTTCTTATTTCTAACATTGCTTGAAAATGCCAAATTTCAGTATTCAGGATTTTTGAAAACGCCCGGTCGGTGATGTTTGTGATTTGTTTTTATTTAGGACAGTTTAAAAAAGCTTGTTTCTTCTATTTACCGCTTTTTGAAAAAGTCCGCTATTTATATTTACGAGGTTTTGAAACATACTAATTGTAATTACTTTAATTAACTTAACCATCCATTTGAAAAATCCATCCGATTTTATTAATTATTAATCCCTCAGAAACTTCTGAGAAAGTTAAATTCCCCTCTTGCAATTTTTTGAAATTACAATTTCCTCTACGAAACCGTGCCGAAATCGTGTAGAAATCGTGGAGTCGAAATCAAAAAACTGAATACATAGATACACAGCTGAAGCTTGAAAGACACGTACAAAGGAATTTTGCTAGCATTATAGCTAAGTAAAAAATGTATCGAAATCCATTCCTCCTCGAAAGAGAATCTGTTTGACCCTCTCCTCGTGAGTATTTCTTGACAACAAGGATCCAAAAACAATACAACATGTGTACCTAGGTAATGAAAGATAAACATTGGGAGAGCTCTTCTCTGCTCGATTCCTATTTCGATGTGGATTTATAAATTATTCTAAACATAATTCAAATTTCCATGTCTCTCGTCGCAAAGTGTACACATCTATCTATGTAGACTATAGACGATACGACAAGGACAACGATGGTTCTGGTTTTGATATCAGTTACGGATAGATATCTCAGTTGATCCGCTGTGCCTGTGTGTGATCGTATCTGTATCCCTGTGTGTGACGATGACGATGAGGATGACGATGAGCTCTATGTGTATGTAGAAGTTGTTGCAGTAGTTGTAGTGCTAATTGAATTGGTAGGTTCATTTTCGAAGGAGCACAATGGACGTGATGAGTAGGAGTGAAGCAATAGGGGATTATACCGGGGAGACACACAGACTTGCACAGACCAACTCCAACTCCAAATCCAGTTCCAGTTCCAACTCCAACTCCAACTCCAACTCGACTTGGGATAATTCAGTGAGCCTTTGAAAAGATGCACGGGGATAATGCATAGAGTTTGAAAAGCTGATGAGAAACGGAAGGAACATTCTCGATTCCGGCTACATGTGCACATATCTCTCCCATGAATACGCTACAACATCAAATGTAGTCTCCGTTCACATGCCATGCCATGCCATGCCATACCATGCCTTACCATACCATGCCCGGCAACAAGGCATGGTATGGAACCGAACTTTGCATGACACTATACTTTGCTTTGTATTTTACTTATGTTAGTGTCTAGTGACTGTCACTAGTAGTTAGTTAGGAGGTGGTCGCGACCGGTTCTGGTTCTAGTTCTGGTTCTGGTTCTAGTTCTGGTTCTAGTTCCATAGTTACATATTATACAGAGGAAGAGCTTGAACAAGACTCTGCCGAATTGAAAGCCGAGTCAGTTGGACCTCCATTCATTGTAATTCTATAGTATGTAAAAATGTGTATGAATGACAAAAGATGCCTGTCATTTTCTTGTTTTTATGCTAAAAATTTTATTTCGCTGTTTAATACCAAGCGGGGGTTTTTAGTTGAAAAAGCCATCAAGGCAGAGAACGGAGAGAACGGAGAGAACTGAGAGAGAACTGAGAGAGAGAGAGAGAGGAGGGAGAGTGAGAGCGAAATAGAAAACAAAGAGGAAGTGGAAGTTATCGGATGACTTGTGTAGAAAGGAGAAAGACAGGCGGGTTAGAAAGTTGCACACACAGAGAAGTGACTGGGGAATACCGACATGAGAGATAGGTGAATGGAGTAGAGTAGAGTACAGTAGAAAGGAGTATGTAGGAATAATAGGAATCGGAATGGAACTGGAAATGTATAGGATAGGCAGATGTGTGGGAATGCATGGAAAAAATGAAAGAGGATGTAGGTATGCTCATTCTCGTCAGTGTGGCTGTTGTCGTCCTCGTCGTCCTCGTCGTCCTCCTCGTCGTCGTCGTCGTTGTCGTTGTCGTTGTCGTCGTCGTTGTCGTCGTCATTCCACAAAAAGCTCGTCATCAAAAGAGTATATATGGGACATGGCCAAGAAGGGAAGGAAGAGGAGAAAGTGCGACAGTCAGGGGAAGATTATTTCAGTACATAAAGCATGAGATGAGGCAAGTGAATGATTTTATTCAGACTGATTCCCATGCAATTCTGAAGTCACCAACCAAGTCGTAATAACTTTATTGCAGGCTGGAATGAGCGGACGGATTCACAAATTCTGCACGGAGTCGCCACATTGCTTGTCTTCATTCTCCAAAAGCTTTTATTTGTGCCAGTGAAGAGCAAAGCAGAGAGAGTGAAGACCTCACCAAGGAGAGAGAGACTATAGCTTAAACGTTCACACACAGCGACAAATGCGATACTTACTTTATGAGTCTTTCCTTCTCCTTCCCATACATAATGTATCCGCATCCGTACCCTTATGTAGTCACTCTTTCATTATACCCTCACAAATACATGTCAAACACTCAGTCCACATTTGCCCAAAGAAGAGAAGAGAAGAGACGAGACGAAAGGAAGAAGGGAGAAGAGAAACGAGACAAAAAAAAACACTACTCGAATCAGTTTCGCTCTGCTTCTGATTCCCCTTTTTCGCAAATTTTTATGCGCAACATTAAATCGTTGTCTTTCTTCACGGTGGACATTACGACTCAAGGGAATCCACTGGACGACATGCATACTTGACTCTCACTGTATGTTCTATGTTCTCTTCTGTAGTTGTTGTACCTTCTACCATATCTCATTCTCATCTTTAACTGACTCCATGGAAACTCTGACAATACACTGGAAGACTACGACTACATACTGTACGATGCTATGAATACACTATTCTTCCCATCATACACTCCAACTCCAACTCCAAGTCAAGATATTCACTCTGATCGTCAGTCATTCAGTCTCTACCTAAATATATATTTACCGTTTCAACATAGTCTTAGTTAGTACGTCGTTCCTCCAGCCATTCTCTCATTCTCCCTCCTCTTCTCCTCCCCCTCGATAGCTTCTCTTTTTCCTTCTCTCTCTCTCTCTCTCTCTCTCTCTCTCCTTCCCTTAGTCTGTAGTCAGTAGTCAGTATCAAAATGCAACTCGTCAAAAAAAGTTTGGCTATAATTTTTATAACCGTGTTAGAAATAACGGCTCGACTTTTCGATTGCACTGCATTCGTAAAATATTAATTTCTTAGAATATACCAAATCAAATTTCTCACTTGCTACAACCTAAACCATTATATTATGCCACGAGCACGAGCATGAGCAAGTAAAGTACCTAGTAGGCATATATATTTATATGGTATATATATAATATATATATATATATAACCTACGTAGGTATATAGACACATCACATCACATCGCATCGACATCACAGCACTCTTTTAATATCGGTGAGAAAAGTTGGATGTGGATTTGCTTGTGGATTCGGATTTGGATTTGGATTTGGACTTAAAGTTGAAATTGGAATTGCAAAAGGTTCATATGGACTGACGTCAGGGAAACTTTCCCTTCACTATGTAGCAAGTATGTAGCAACGAGCTGTTTTTTCAGCTTTAGTTTCGATTTTGGATGCACATTCGGAAAAGAGAGAGAGAAAGAGAGAAGGAAAGAGAAAGAGAGAGAGAGAGAGTGAGAGAGAGAAAAGAGAAAAGAGTAAAAGAGAAAGAAAGAAAAGACGAGGGAAATATTCTACGAGTTAGTTCAGGCTGTGGGGTAATTGTTTAATTTTTACATGTAATAGATAGACCCGAGTTAATTACTGGATGGATATAGAGTCTGGAAGGTATTAGGTGTAAATGATTATGCTGGATTGGATTGGATTGGATTGAATGGGATCGGATTGGAAATGAAGGCTTGTGTGTTGAGGTACATAAGGACGAAGGAGAGTGAGAATGTGATTTCGAATGTAATATTGACTTTGAACTTTGTTGGTCGTTTAGTTTGTGCATCGGAACCAGAACCAGAAGCAGAAGGAGAAGCAGAAGCAGAAAAGCAGAACTAGACGGTAGACTACACTCGCTCTCATGTGACATGCATAAAAGATTGAATATCTTTGGGTTAAAGCTTATTACTTGTGTATAGTCTGGGAAGCGGAGGAATGACTGTGACTGTGACTGTAACTGTGACTGTAGGACTATGTCTATATAAGTATAGGACTCTGAAACATAAACATGTGGGCTGAGGGGAATCTTTTATAAGAGCATGAAACGGTAAGCTAAAGTCGCCCTTGATCCGACTTGATGGATCTTTTCTCCTCTGGAGCTCGGATTCCACATCTACTTTTACGAATCCCCACCCTATCTGTTTTCTTCTCCTTTCTTGTTTTCTTCACGAAACTACAACATTATGCTTCACACTTTCAACTTGTTTCTTTCACCGTGACCTTTTTCTCCAGCTTTTTCTCTTTCTCTCTCTCTTCTCTCTCTCTCTTTTTCCTTCACTCTTACTCTTACTCTCACTCCTACTAAGCCGTATCACATCACATCACGGTTCCGGCACATATGAGGGATCCGTTTCGTCTCCCAATGCATTGCATAGCATTGCCTTGCATGGCATAGCATGGCATTGCATGGCATTACTTATCCCTGGCCTGTCTTCGTCTCTCAAACTTGTATCCACTATTATTTTGCTCAGTGGTTTGGTTCCCTTGAATCCATGATTCTCTGCTCTGTTCTCTCTTCCGCACCCAAATATGTACTAGGACTAGAATACGCTCCTTGTACAGTAGGAATGTCTTTTAGTTGAACTCCCGTGTCTTTTCCTTGTCAAGCTATTTGATTTCGAAAGGAGTTCGGCCTTCGAAACTATTTTTCTTCATTTTTTTCCATTGACTTGGCTTGTGCCAGGAGCAGGAGCAAGAGCAAGAGCAAGAGGGAAGGAAAACTGAAGGAAAGTAAAGCAAAGCAAAGCAAAGCTAAGCAAAGGAAAGCAAAGGAAAGGAGGAAAGGATCGAATACGAAAGAGGAACGAAGAAGGAGAACGGCACTCAGCATTTACGTGACGCTATGTTTACTTTCTTACTCACGGCATGGGATTCCCCCTGTTCTCCATGAGAAAAAAAGAAAGCTATTAAGGAGTTATATAGAGGCATGCTGTGTATGTGTACTGATATTCGGGGTTCGACTGGAGTATTAAACTACATAATATAATGTGTGTGTGTATAGTCTATCAGCATGGCTTTGGCTTTGGCTTTTCTCGAGCTTTGGCTTTGGCTTTGGCTTTGACTTGTTCGTCGTTCGTCGTTCGTGTAGGGGTAGGGAAAGGGAAGAGAAGGTTACTTTGACTCGCAGGAAGGATTTCTGTATCCAATTCCATTGTTAGAGCCATTGTGGGCTAATCGTAAGAAGAAAAGATAATAATGAGGGATTTATACCATTAACACTTACATGATATCCTCTTTTCCAAGACTGTGCAATATCCCTGCTCAATTAGTTTGTGTTAAGCATGTAATCGTATTGGAGTCTAGAGCCAGAGCCAGAGCTAGAGCTAGAGCTGGAGTTGGATTTAGAACGAGGAGTTTTTCCTCCGTTCGTGTGGCAGTCAGTAAAGTAGCAACGATGCGATGATGCAAGTGATACTGTACTTTTCTCTCTCTCTCTCCTTCGTTCGTTCCTTCCTTCTTCTCGACCATTCTCTAATAGTTAAAGTGCGTGCTTTAGGTGTTTTAGATTTTCTCGCGATTGAAAGACGTGGAAGGAAAACGGAAGGAGAAACAGAGCCAGAGTGTGGGGATGCAATAAGAAGCCTCTTTCTGTTGATAATTTGCCATTTAGAAATTCTAAAATTGCCGATAAATGCCATCGAGTGAAAAATGTAAAAACCTCATGATAGCCATTAGATGAAGTGAAAAGCACGGGAGAAGGAGAGGGAATTTTTGAGGGGGACTTGTTCCTTTCGTTTTCCTTCCTTCTCTTCACTTTATTACGAAATATCCTGAGACGATTTTATGTGAAATTGCAACGGCAACTACATACAAGGAGGCAATAGCCATGGCCATAGCTACAGTCACAGGCACAGTCTACAGTTTTATAGAAAATCATGCCATGTACGCTGAGGAAACTTTCGACATTACCTACCTACATTAGCTAATCTTGAGGAGAAGAATGAATGCAGAGAAAATAGAGCATAGGTATTTTCAAATCTCAGGAGAACTAATGCCATGCCATCACATGGTAAGAAGCCAGAGGAAAATGAAAAGGAGCATTTCAAGCAGAGACCTTGGCAAGTCTGATGGTGAATCCAACGGGAACTCTTCATTGAAGGATTCTCTTCTCTTTCGCGGTCTGGCGGTATGCTATGCTATGGTATGCTATGTTATGGTATGTGGCGGCCCGAGTCATATCACGTTGTTCATCAAGTCTACAAGACAAGACTCACTTGAGCTTAAAAAAGAAGAAAGACAGAGCAGAGTTGGAGCGAGAGAGCGAGAGAATGAGAGAGAGATGCACTGGAGACACCGACACTACTGGAGGAAAATGAGCCGTTCTCTCATCCACAGCCTAGGCCACAGAGCCACTTACCTTCCCACCAAGAGGACTCTTCAAGCCCATCTCATGCCCGCAATCCATTCTCCTCAACATCTCAACATTTATCCACGATGCCATGAACAAGAACAAATATGCCGATGAAAAATACAAACGTTTTCCACACTTGAGCATTTAACTGCTTCGCAAACCTTGTTCTGGCCTGGTGTGGCCTGCTACAATTTTCTCAAGATATTCCCACTTCACTTTCTATAATATCTTTATACCTACTTATCCAGAAGAGCGGATGGATCCAGAGGGGGGCTATGAACCTTCCATGAACGTGAAATTATGGTTGGATATGAGGAATTTTTGGCAAAATTTACACTTGATAATGATATAATGCCCTTTTTGAAATTGAAGGAAAAACAGATGCGGTTTTTTTAAAATTACGCAGAAACTGATGCAGTTTGTTTTAAATTATATAAAAAGAGACGATGTTTTTTTATATTTAGACAAAACAGAAGCAGTTTTTTTATGTTTACACTAAAAACATGTACATCTTTTTGAAAATTGTGCAAAAACAGACGCAGTTTTTTGGAATTTAAGTGAAAACAGATGCCATTTTTTTAAAAATTACGCAAAAACTGGTGAAACTTTTTGAAAATTACACAAAAACAGTTGACATTTTTTTAAAATTACAGAAAAACAGATGCATTTTTTTGAAAATTACTCAAAAGCAGGTGCAGTTTTTTAAAAAATTACGCAAAAACAGATGAATTTTTTTTAAATTACGCAAAAACAGGTGCAGTTTTTTTAAAATTGACGTATAAACTCAAGATATTTTTTGACATTTAGACAAAAACAGCTCCAGTTTTTATTTAAATTATGCAAAAACATGTGCAGTTTTTTTTAAAGTTGAGGTAAAAACAACCCTCATATTTATTGATATTTACATCAAACACACACAGTTTTTTTTAATTTACACAAAAACACCTGCAGTCTTTCAAAAATTCCACTAAATATAATGTTTTTTTCATCACCTCCCTCCATAAACTTGGTCTGTATCCGCCTCTTCCTATCCATAGATACTCTTCCCCGGTCCACCAGCCCCATTGACAATCCAATTGGCAACAATTCTCAAGGCGAAACTTGGACATAGACTTGAATGTGTGAGGGCTTAACTCTTGCCTTGGCTGATGGGGACGGGGGGGGGAAGAAATTCTGCAACTCCAGATATTACAACATGTATGTATGTGCATATACAATTTCCTTCTAATCCTTAGCTCGGTTTGGTCCTGGGTTTTCGTCTCTCTCTCACTCGTTCTCGTTCTCGTTCGCGTTTTCGTTCTTGTCCTGAGCCTGGTCGCCTGAGTGGGAAAGTTTTGAGCGATACGTAAATGCGACATTGGTTGATAATTAAACCTATAAATTTCCAAGCCACAGTCTCACGAGTCGGAACTGAATTCAGCTGAGTTAGTATTTCAAATCCGGTGACTTGCGAGCTCATTCGTAGTCTCTTCTCATTCTCCATCTCGAGAGTCTTTCCTTCCTACTCCAAACCAAGCCAAACCAAGGCATGCCAAGCCAAGGCAAGGGTTCAGTTCAGTTCAGTCAGTCTTCCAGCAATGCAATGCAATCCAAAATCCAGTCCAGTTCAATCCAAGGCGATGCGATGCGATGCGATGCAGTGCAATGCTGCATATTATCGTAGGATCGAGTCGAGTACCAGTTGCCTTTTGGCACAAGCATGGAGGAACACTTTGGCTGTATGTACATAGTTAGGACTCTATGTATGTAAAAGAGACTAGTGTCGCTATTAATATTTGCTGTCTTTGTGTAATATCCTTTCGTAGGAGTGGTGTTTTCACTGTGAGTATATAGCGCAGTAGCGGAACTAGGCGTAGACCACGTCTGTAGCCCTATATCTATGTACGCAGGATTTTTAAAAACACACGATCTTATTTCAGATTTATAAGAAAATCAAGTAGGTATGTAGCTTTTTTTAATTGACACAAAAATGACGCAGTTTTTTTTAAAATTTACTTGAAAACGACACAGTTTTTATTAAATGTATACAACAAACGACGAAGTTTTTTTTTAAATTTTACAAAAAAACGGCGCATTTTTTTAATTTACAAGAAAACAACGCGGTTTTTTTAAAATTTTACAACAAAAGACGCATTTATTTTTATGATTTACTTGAAAACGGCACAGTTTTTATTAAATGTATACAAAAACGACGCAGTTTTTTTAAATTATACAAAAAAAACGGCGCATTTTTTTAATTTACAAGAAAAAAACGCGGTTTTTTTAAATTTTAGAAAAAAACGACGCATTTATTTTTATAATTTACTTGAAAACGACGCAGTTTTTTTTAATTTACACAAAAATGACGCAGTTTTTTTGAAAATTAATACAAAACGACGCAGCTTTTTTTTATATTTACATAATAATGACGCATTTGTTTTTAACTATATTTTACAAGAAAACAACGTCTTTGTTGCTAATTAAGACCGAAAAGGCGGGGATTTTTGAATAATTAATTGAATAACACATTCAAGTTTTATTAAAACCTAGCGTACGCCTACACTTGATTCTTGATACAATCGACTTGAGCAATTTGCCTAAAAACTACGCCGAACGGAACAACAATTGTGGTTACGCTACTGGTACAGTGACTCCTTTCTTGGCTCGCTTTCCCATACCATACCTTACCATACCATACCATACCATAACATAACATAACATAAGATGCCATTTGATGCGATTCCATGCCATACCATGCAACGCCATGCATTTGCCTCTACTCACATTCTCTCTCTCTGTCTGAGAGTTTGCGTTCGGAACGACAACGACAAGTGACTGTATAATATCAGGTCAGCTTAAGTTTATGTATGACAAACCTTTTACTCGTGTTGCTGTTTTTAGATTTATGCATTTAATTCAGCAGATGGCGAAAACCAAACAAGTGAGAAGGTTTCTTTGTTTTTCGAATAATGCCAGTTAACCCCTTTCTATTTGATTCCATGCCATTCCTTCCCTCCATCCTTTGCTCTCTCTCTCTCTCTCTCTCTCTCTCTCTCTTCGTCTCCATCTCTCTGCCCTTAATTACGTTTTCCATGTTCGCGTCAGCTCGCCAGATTTACTCAAGGAATTGCATGGCCTTCTTCTTACATAGACATATGTACAATGTACAATAGAGCATGCATTCCCATTGCACGCTGAGCTGGAAGACGGTAAAAATAAAATTATCAAATACGTTATAATCGTTTTCTTTCCATTTCATGGTTTTGAATCAATTACCCGCTTCTTCATGTTCATCTTCTTCTCGCTTTATTTTATTCCAAGGCAAAGGCAAAAAGCAAAGGCAAATGCAAAAAGCAAAGGCAAGGCAAAGAAAAGACAAAGACAGAGACAGAGACAAAGACAAAGACAAAGACAAGGCGGAGCAGACGAGACAGCGGAGACATTGCGGTGGCTGTCCTGTCCTGTCTTGTCCTGTCGCTCTCTCACTCCCCATGCCATGATGTCGCTCATACGAGATCATATACTTAAAGCATATCATCTTCGTTCTATAAGATATATAGATACTTGATATATCACAAGGTACAAGATATTTCATAGGATGATGCACTCGCCTCCGGATAGAAGAGCTAAATCGTTGAGATTCTTGGAATTTCTCAAGACTCCATTAGAAGCACGTTCGATGATACCTTGCTCAAGTTACGTCGGATTTAAAATTGTTTGCTTCATAAATTGTGAAAAGTAGATTTTTCAAAAGCCTCCATGCTCTTCAATTACATCTTTAACTTTTCATCCCAACACTGGAGCGAATATCAAGTCACACCGACACCGAGACCGAGTGCAAGAGCAGGAGACATACATGCACGAGATTCGGGCAACAATGCACGTAGAATTTAAGCCAAGGGAAACCAAGGAAGTCTCATCGTCATCGTCATCGACAGTTTGGAGCCAAAGGAGAGAAAGGAAAAAGGAAAAATAAAAAAGGAAAGGAACTGAAAGTATGGGATGGCAGGCAGGCATATGGCAGTATCTGTATTCTGTATATGGAAGGGGAAAAAGATCCGTGGGATTCAGAGTGTGGTTCGAGAATATGAGAATGGGAATGTGAAAAAAGCAAAGAGAAACTGAAGAAAGGAGGCGAAAGGAGAGAGAGAGAGAGAGAGAGAGAGAGAGAGAGAGAGAGAGAG
>JAAXYX010003867.1:0-13403 GCA_036851915.1 Ptenothrix huangshanensis | reverse complement strand
TACAAACAAGCACTTACGTTCGTCGAATAGGTGTTTGTCGTCAATTTTTCGTCGCTTATTCGTTTTGTCGTATCGGTTTTAAGGTACCCGTTTCGTCGTAATAAAGTTTACCTAGTACAGGGATTGTAACACTGCAAGTAATAGACAGACTACTTATAATCAATTGTTAGTACAGTTCCGCAAGTACGTAAGATGAATAGTTGAGACTCCGGCAGTGAGTCTGACTTCAAAAAAGAGGAAAATGATGTAAACGCGAAGTTGAACTACTGTATGCACAACTAACATTTCCCAACGCCCTCAAATGAGACTTCGTTCAACTCGCGGACGAAAAAATTTATATATTTATGACCAACAAACCCTAGAATGTTAGAAGATTTCTATTAAAAAGTAATATACCTCTTTATGAATCGTTAATATGAAATTAGGTAAATAAAATAGTGTTTAATAAAAAATTCTATCGGTTTTGGGTTAATTGATTTCCATATTAATGTGGGAAACCAATGATGATCTCTATTAATTTTTACAGAAGATTCTATTGCACAGCATTCAACCGAAAACTCTGTTACTTCTCATAGAAGTAACCATTAAGTAAATATCAGTGAATAAAATAATCTATTAGTAAAATTTAAACGGGTGATTTGCGAAAAATTAGGAGCTCAAAAGCAGCACTGGTAACTGTTACCTATGCAACGCAGGGATTTACCGCATCGGCCTAACTAGTAAGACGCTGGATGTCCCGCGGTCGAACCCCTCGACAGACACTTTTTAATTAAGGTCAATGTGTAATAGAAATATGTACTGGTATAATATAAGTAACTATTACATTAATCTATAGGGATCTTGAAAAAAGTGTAATAGCCTTCTCCATTAATTTTTAAAGGACAAACTATACAATGGATTTGTGAATTATTGATTTAGTAGAGACTACCGGTATAAACTTATTTACTTGGAATTTAATATTGCCTTTTCGACGATTTTTAGCGTGTACTTTAAAAAAAATTTCATTCAACTTTTGTTTAAATTCGATTTGTACAACTGAGCTAATTGTGTTCATTCAAAAATAAAAACCGTTCTATGACTAGTTAAATATTCTTACTACGACCTAATTGAAGTATTTATTCTAATGTCCCGGGGGCGTACTTGTTTACATACGCCACCGCCAGACCCTCGTACAATTAGATACCCGCCCACTGTTTATTTATGTACATTTTGAGAGGCGTTGGCTTCATAAATTTTTGAGTAAGTTGGTAAAAGAAAATTCTTAACGGTTATTATACTCTTATTTCTACGATAAATAAGGTTGTAAATTACAAGTTGTCGTTGAAGAGTGAAAAAGAGCTAAATGCATCCTCATTAGAGGGAGGGAATTATTACTAACGCCGAAAGTTTATGCTTCGACCATTGTTATATAAATAATAATGATGTAGGTATCAAAAAGTTTGACTTTTAGAGGATTGATTTTAATTCTTTCCATCCACACATATTTTTGTAATGAGTAACTGACATTCGGGGCTTGTGGATAAGTTTTTTAAATCACCTTTGTTTTATTAAATTGTCTAGCTTTCGATTGCACACAATCTTCTTCAGGACAGACCCAAATTCATAGTGATCGATTTTACATTATTATATGAGTTAATAATTCTTATCCAACTAACATGACATGGCAGCTGGATAAACACTGATCGGAAAAGAATCGTTCTTGTTTTGGTTTAAATTCGAATTTTTAAATTTTCAAATTGTTTAAAACTTTTACCACCAATACAAACAAATCTAGAAAAACCATTAAATAAGAAAATCACTTGCTGCTATTAGCTATGGTTATAGTATTTCACATTCTTGTAGTAAGTAACAAGGGTGGAGGACCAGATAGGATTAATCTCCACATCAGCTGCCACCAGGGTCCACCAATGAACCAAGATTCATTAGTGGACATTATTCATTTATTCATTCATCTTGGTTCATTAGTGGACATTATTCATTTATTCATTCATCTTGGTTCATTAGTGGACCCTGGTGGCAGCTGATGTGGAGATTAATCCTATCTGGTCCTCCGCCCTTGTTCCTTACTACAAGAATGTAAAATACTATAACCATAGCTAATAGCAGCAAGTGAATTTCTTATTTAATGGTTTTAATGGAGCGATTCGGGCTTTTCTGGTGTACGTTTTTGCCCCGTTTCGTGGTTGCGCCCGAACTGTTTCGGTGCGTGTTAGCTCCGCCGTTACGTCCACGTGCCTTGTCGTTTATCGGTGTTGCTTTTTTGCCTGCTTCCCTTTGGGGGAAGGGTGCTGTTGTCCGTTTAGACAATGTCAAGTCTGGGATTCCCTGGAAAACAACTAAGAAAGGCGCTATAGGCAAAGCGATTGGCTTCCTCGGAAATAAATTGCACCTCGGTGTGCAAACTACCGACAAGCCAAGTACCTCCGGTGTAACGACCCGGTGTAAGGCGAAAACACAGGGAATTACAGTAACTCCCGTGTCTGCGAACGTAGAGACCGAGACAAAGAGAAGTCAACGTCCTAGGAAAGCTGCGAGTGATAGTAACAAAGACAAACGCAAGTCGTTTTCAAACTATAGAAAGAACTGTTCGTATAAAGTGCCCCCATAACAAAGTAGCAGTGAAAGTGAAGGTGGTATAGACGCGGCTGTCCCGTCTAAACCTCGAAAACTAAATGCAACTAGTGCCGCATCCAAATCATTCAAAAACCGTTCACTACTAGAGACTGATATTTTGGTGGATAGTGGTAACCAAACGACCCTACAACCATCACCTGGCTTTTATGAAGGGCTAGACAGCCCGTCTGGCGAAACAGAAAAGGAACCAGAGGAAGAAATCGAAGAAGTTTTCGAGACAAGCGGAGACCAGGTAGTCGAAAAGTATCCTCGCTTCTGGGTCCATCATTGCTAGCGGTTCCTATACCGAATTTGCAGCAGACAAGGAAGAGGAGGATCAAGAATCAAACAACGAAGAAGGTAGTGAGACAGAATCCACTACAAAGGTCAGTACACTAACTACAGACACTCTTGCACCAAAACCTTTTTTCGGGCCTAGCACTGTGAAGGACTCTGAGACTGTGCAATACATCATTTACCTTTGGTATTGACGACGAAGTCGCCATTACCTTGCCAAGGTGCCATTACCCCTTTAAAAACTTTAAGTAACGACCATGTATTTAATTTAGAGTAACTTAGACAAAATCAGATCCGCTCTAATACCTTAAGAGAAGCGGCCGAATTGCTATTAGTTAGAACTTCAGAACATAACAGTACCGGGCTCAATTCAGTCTAATTTGCATCAACATTATCAAAAGGACAACGCATTCCAGAAATAAGTGCAAACGTGCAAGCTCATACAGAGAAAACTGACAATAGCCTAGTACAGGCATTCCCAAACAATTCAGTGCATAGTGTAGCTAGTGATTCGTCAGTGCGTCGTACGTTATCAGTGCATTTATCATCTAATTCTGTTTCCACATCTTCATATTCAGACAACTCATCAGACACTTGTTCAATTGATATCTAACCTCTCTTCTTAGACGATATAATAGAACCTATCATGGCAACCTACCAGGAAAAAATGCCCACATACAGTGAGCCTATAGCCACTAAGCCCCTTACCATATTCGTAAAAACATAAAAAGAGTAGGCTCACAAGAGCCATTACAAGTTATACAGCTCAACGAAATTTCGACGTCCATGAGGACGCTGTAGAAGATGCAGGTACTACATGCAAAATTTTCGTAGATGCTTTTAAAAAGAACTGCCCACGTGACGCAATAATTCCGGTCATGTTAAAAAGGACTGTTGGGGACCTGGAGGCGGAAAAGCTGGCCAGGGCCCAAAGCGCAAGAATAGCAATAATGGCCAGTGCGGAAAAAATGGCTGACGTGGCAATAATAAAGGCAACAACAGCATTGCATTGCATCTTTAAACTAGCTCGAGCAGGGGGTAACCAGCCTGCCCGACAACACAAACACTATCACTCTCCATATCGTGAAAATGGAGGAACTGGCTACAAGAGAAGAGGAGTAAGGTAAGATGAGGCAGCCAAGAATGCTCCGCCTGTACAACAAAGTAGTACAGTGTCAACCAATACGCACCAGCACCAAGAAGGAACGTCTACAAAGAACAAGCCCAGTCAACCACAACTCCAGACATTTTCTCAGCAGTCTGCAAAGAGTGCTAATGCTACCGCTCCACAGCATACGTACATAAATTAGTAATATGTGAACCGAATCGAGGTAGACGGTAGGGTAGATGTTAGAGAGCATAGACTATATTTAGATTATGGTTCGGCAGTAAGTCTGATCCGCAAGTATCTGGCTATAGGTGTATCTAGAATCCAAGCTCCACCCATGGTTCTTCGGGATTTTAGTGAGAATGAGATACCATATTATGGCACTGTAAGAATGCACTTACTGCTCAATGGCAATAAGTTGCCGAAGCATCTGAGAGTCGTAGAAAGGGAGCATAGTGCAATATTGCTTGGCGACGATTCTTTCGTCAATATGATGCTAACATAAATTATGAGAATAATCTAATAGAATGCAAGAGCTTTGGTGGATGTCCCTTCGCGACGTCATCCACAAATAGGAACTGCGAGCAGTTGAGATGCATCTCTTGTGAGGATGCGGATAACGTCACGGCACCCCGAGATCTCGGTTACCCCTTGTCTACTGTATGGTACATAAGTGTACCTTAGTAGATGTGTTTCTCATTCATTTGAGAAATGTTTTTATTTTACATTATTGTACTTAATTAGACTTTAAGCAAGAGTGTATGTATGGCTCTTGAGTCTCGTTAACCTACAGTCCCTTCCCCTTGCAGTTGCCTTCAGCATTCATGGGCGTGCGACACTCGCCTAACCGGCCCCTGCAAGCCCGGGTACGTTAAAAGTGGTCTGACCAACCTACCTTTGAACCGGTTTTAGGGCGTTTGCAACGACCCTCACCGACTTCGTAGAAACCCAACCACTTTCTATGACCCGTTTCACAATCGTACACTTCGTACAATCCGAGTCCGATCCATAACAAATCAGTGGCATTGACTGACGATGTATGATTCAGGACCCCTATATACAACACACACCTCAAGTCTCCCCCTGTAAATCGTCGAACACATTCGCTGTTCAAAAAATACATGTAATAGTGTCGTATATTGTTCCATATAATTTACATATTTAATACTATATAGGTGCTCTTGTAATAATTGTATTCATATTTTGTGATATTTTGTATTTTACGTTTGACGTCATTTATGGACGTCCCTATATGTATACCATGTACCCCTGTGGGTGTGGGCACCCTCCCCGATGTCATCCAGTTATGTCCAGCGGAGTGGTACTATGTAATCCCAGCTGCCCCTCAAAGTTTGCGCAATCGTTTCTGGGTGATCCCCCGTGAGTTTCCGGAACCGTGTCCATTGTAATTACTACACCTGTAATGGTGGAGAATGGAATTCTTAGTTTAATGCTATTTTTATTTCCTTTCCTGCCGACAAACCCGCCATCCAAAAGGAATGAATTCGGTAAGGTGGAACTAGGTTGACCTATTGAATATGTGTGGTAAGTTTCATCGAGATACGCTAACGTTTGCGGTTGCTAATTCACTAACGTGCATAAACCGCTCTCCAGCGGCCAAACGCATCACTCAATTTGGCTGAATTATTGCGTAGACGTGTAGACCAATAATAATGACGCGTATACCAAATTTCATTTAAATACATTGAATTATGCGACCACTAGAGTCCGAAATGTTTTAATTTTTAAGGCGCTCCCTCTGCCAAACACGACGTCCAATCTTGGTCAACTAAACTCTAAAATGTGTCTATAGCGTAGTGTCACTTGTGTGCAAGATTTCATTGAGATCGGATAATAAATGCAATTGGTAGAACCAAAAAACCAAAGTTGAGAGCGGCGGACGAAATTTTAAGAAAAAGACGATTGCAATAGCTGCGCTGTCCCTAGCTAAAACTACTTTTAACGATTATGACATTTACAAAATAAAATGAGATTCTTGTCCATCTATATACATAGGGGAAACACATCGGACAATGCAAATGAGACTGAAAGAGCACATGTACAATTTACTGTAATTTAAGGTAATTTCGATTCATCAGCAGTAGCATCACACTCAGTTTTTGAAAATTATAAACAGAACATCACCAGACAAAATTAGAAAATTTAATTTATTTCTACAGTAACAACAAACTACAAATTAAGTTAAAATTTAAACTATAAATAGTGATGTACTTTATTTCGAAGCGAAGACATTTTGGCAACAGAATTGGACAGGTTGGCAACTTGTTACCCTTCTGCTAGTAGGCCCTACACCCATCTGTGGCACTAAGCTCTTGATATCCTGCACTCTACTGGCTCCGAACTCTTTTGACTAGATGCTCTAGTGGCTCCGCGGTCTTCTGACTTGGCGCACCAGTGGCACCGCGGACCATACGCGTTTCTCCTGATCGTACGCTCTTTTGCCCACCCTCTTTTGACTGCAAAGTGTTGAACGCGCTCAGTTCACCGCGCCCTTATTTTATTGGCGTTCTTCTGACTGCAGGCTCTTTTGCCCACGCTCTTTTTCCCAGAAGCACTTGTCTTATTTTAATAATTGTTACATCTAAGACGTGAACTAACCTAAACTAAACTCTAAGATGTGTATGAAAAGTTGCATGGAGATACGTCAGTAATTGCAACCGTGCGAGAGCGTACACACACAAAACGATTTACAGCCGCCAAACCTGCCGTTCGATCCACCTGAAACAAGGCAGAGTAGCCTAACAGTAACTAGCAGCCAAAATTTCATCGCGATATCTATATATAATTGCAACTACTAGAACCTGAGGTGTTTACATCTTTACTTGCTTCCCCTGCCGAACCCGCCGTTGGAACCTGCTTAAACAAGCTCTATAATATGTATGTACGTTGGTTCTACAAGTGTGACAAGTTTTGTTAGAATCGGATAATAAATGTGAATGCTACAATCAAAGAAGGTGAGGGCGACGAACAAATTTGGGGGAAAAAATCACAATAGCTGCGCTTGACGCTAGCTAAAATATATTTGGAAGGATTTCGTTAAACTTGAAATTATTGAAGGCTCATTTACACTTTTCTTTAGGGAACAAATGACCTTTATTCACCCAGAATCTTTTTTGGTTTTTTACATCCTATTCGATGGTTTTTGACGCTGATTCCAAATATGTAAAATTTGTTTTTGTCGCACTCTACCAGGAGCCAGGATATTGAAGGTCAAATCTCATATTTTTGCTATGATTTTCAATGGCATGTACATACGTTTGCATAATAATGTCGATAATTCAATACCGATATGCTCATAAATAAAAATATGTAACAACAAACCTTACAATAACCCTTTACCACCCCAACCAACGACTAAACCTTAGGTTATCCGCAACTGCGGTGCGGCTGGCTTCTTCGGGATCAGCTCAAACCTGAGCTTTAGCCGTCGGTACCACCCCTGGCGGCTGGGGGTTGCACCCCCCAGAGCCCATCCCGCGTAACCTTACCTAACCATGGATAATAGTATTCAACTACATGAAAAATTCCGAGGTAACAACAAAGTACGTTGAAATTATGAATACTTTTGCGCGTGATATCTTCAACTAAAGTAGAGACACAGCAAAACGAATTCCATATTTGGAATCAGCGTAAAAAACTCTATCGGGTAGGATATACAAAATTTAGGGATAATAATGTAAAATTTTAACGTATGTATATGCTATTGAAAATCAGAGCAAAAATATGAACTTTGAACTTTAATATCTTGGCCCCTGGTAAAGCATCGTTACGCGACATCAAAATGAGCTTATTCAGAGCCTTGACAAAAACATTATATTTAGTATCGCGGAGGCGAAGACACTCAGGTAAGGAATTCCATAATACTGAACATTTAAATAAGATATTTATTTCCAGAGCTTTTACATTAGGCATAGGGTGGTAAGCTGTAATTATCTTAGCCGCACGACACTTAACTAATGCAAATTTTACAAGAATACAAGAGTTAATATACACTTTATTACTACCATAATGTAATAGGGAATACATCCATTTACATCCAACAAATAAAATACGCTCACGCACACAAAGGACATTAAATGTTCATATAAGTATGGTAACGATAACGGTAATTTGGACTTTCCATTAAAGTACAGTAACGTGAGGAATTTATCTAACTTTGATTGAAGCATAGATAAAAGTGAATCACTTACACAGCACCACGCCAGCAAGCAAACATCTAAGTGAGAGAGTGCATAAGAGTTTAGGAGCAGCCTTTTAATATCGTCATTTAAATATCTTCTAATCCTTAGAATTGCCCCCTTAAATTTTTTAGTATCGACGAGAAGTGCTCTTTGAAATTCAGCTTTTCGTCAACAATAACCCCAAGGTAATTAAATGACCAGACGCGTTCTATCTCTTGTCCATTAATGCAAAGTGACTCGTCAGTATCGAGACCAGATCCTTTATGAAGTATATATTGGGGTACACTACGTGGTAGCCTTTGAAGGAATTTAATTTCAGCTTTATTTTGCAGTAAGTGAACTACAATTTGAGGTTTCACCAAAAAAATGAGATCTCAGAAATTGATAAAAATCGGTTAATCAAAGTTTTGTTTTTAAAGGAATAAAGTTTATTTAGGTAGGAACAGGGGTCCTAATTGTGGCCGGGTTCATTCCATTTTGACTTTGATCAACTATTGCTATTGAACTAAGCTACGTATAAGTATGAAACAAGGTTTTCAGCATTGTTAAAGAATGTGGTTATTTGAACGGAATTCCGTTGGGTTTCAAACGTTCATTTTAAACTTGTAATTCGAAGACGTTTGGCAAAATTTTGTTTCAGCCAAACACCTCTAAAGTGCCCTAATTGTGGCCACCGGGATCCTAAATGTGGCCGGTTTTTGTACCATAATTTTGCACATAAATTAGGTGCTCCAAATGTGGCCACATCCAAAACCAATGTACCTATTTAATTACTCGGATCTTAATAATAAAGCAATAGCAATCAAATACGCGCACAGGGTAAAGTCCGAAACTCCTTGCCGTACATAGACATGCGATACACCGTTCGATGAAAATTTCGTTCTACGTGAAAATTTGAACCAAAAGGCGGGAAACCGCCAAAACCCTGTACAACTGAAACAACAATCAGAAAAAGTAGCAAAAAGCACTAAAATACGCGCACAAGGTAAAGTCCGAAACCGCTTGCCGTACATGGACTTGCAATACACCATTCGACGCGTAATGCGATGGAGAGAAAATCGGGCTAGGTTAAAATTTGATCCAAACTCCGGGTAACCGCCATGAGCAAAACCGACATACCTACCGCCAAAATGTTTGAATTTTTAAAATGCAGTAAAATGATTAAATAAAGCATGTTTATAAAGCTGAGGTAAGTAAGACCCACCATAACCCGTCAACACCGGCAGAATCATAGTAATAAAGAAGTATTTGGCACAGGATAAACGAAGAAATCGCTGGTCAGAAACAAACATGTAATACACCGTGCGACGCTGAATGCGACGGTGAAGAAAGAGGCCAAGGTTAAACTCCGATCAGAACGGCGGAAAACCGCCAAAAAGCCGCCACACCCTCCATTAAAACTACACAATTTTAAAAACGTATTAGGGTGGTTAATAAAAGCTTACTTATTAAGGCATGGTAACAATTCCGCCTCAACACGCCCAAACCCCGACGTATAGACCACTGAATCTGGGTTGCTGTCCATAGGACGACAAACACCAAGGCCACATACTTCCTGGCCATTGATCCTGAGCGAATCTCCCTTGGGCCAAGTTAGGTTAAATAAAGTTAGACTTCGTCAGGTAGGGCAAATAAAATCTAAGGGTATCTACGTCGGGGCCGGTGACTGTGGGACCAATGATACTTGCCTTGTGGCCCATGGATTACTAATCCCCGTGTCCGTGGCATTTCACCAATGGTGTTTTGGATATTCCCAACTTATACCACCTGCCCCTTGACCACGGGATCTTAGGCCTCTGACATTGAGGCCACTGATCCATTAACAACCGAACAGTAAGGTCACTGATGCTTTGAACACTTACCCAGGATCCACTGACCCAGAGGGTACAAACAGGTTGTTTCCTGCCATTTTGTTGGGATTTCTCTCTAGAACTAGAACTTAGAGCCCCTGGCTCATAGATCGAAGACCTGAAGGCGACTGACCCTTTGTGCCACTTTGTCTGGCCACCAATTGCTTAGGCCACTCCTTTAACCTTTCACCCTTTGGCCACTGTCCCATGCTAATAAAAGGGACGTAAGTAAAACCCGCCACAACTCGCAGAAACCGCCTGAATTCTTCATAATAAATCTTAACAATAAAGCAATAGCAGTCAAATACGCGCCCAGGGTAAAGTCCGAAACCACCTGCTGCACATAGACATAATTCATAGACAAATACATCATTCGATGCAAAATACGATGGAGAATGTAGTTAACTAGGTTACAATCGTATCCAAATGGCGGGAAACCACCAAAAGGATCAAAATCGTCTCAAATGCAGGCCAAACTCAAATTAAACCAAACGGCGAGAAACCGTCAGAACGAAAAAACCATCCCAACAGTAAAAACAATTACCTGTTGCAGTTAAGAAATAAAGCGACATGAATATGGCCAGGTAACTTAAATCGGAAAACCCCGGTTTAGCCAGTAACCGAAAAAGGATCGAAAACCGAAAATGGCAAATAAATCAAGAGGAACCAATGCTTCAATGCTCTAAACTATCTGACCAGATCGACCAAACCCATCAGATCGACCAGAAAGTGTTAATGAAACTTACGTTACAAGCTGAAGTAAAAAAACCGCCAAACCCTGCCAAAACTGCCACAAATCTTAACTGCTACAAAACTACCTAACTACTCAAACAACTACCTCCGCACGAGGTTTTTATATAACTACCTGGCCATTTATATACTTTCAAAATCTTTATTTAAAAAAAGCCGTGACTTGAACTACATTGAAAAATGACCCTATCATAGCAGGCAAATCTGTGGCCACTGATCTTTGGGACGCTTACTCCCTGGCTACTGATCTTTCGTACACAGATCATTACGCCGCTTGCTCTCTGGCTGCAGATATTTTCATACTCCCGTGACAATTTCCCTTGGGCTAAGTTAAATTAGATTGCATAAGGAAACTTTTGCCAGGTTAGGGACATCAACCTTAGGGCCCCTGACTCTTAGACCACTGATATTTGGGCTGCTCACTGTCTTAGGCCATTGATCTTTGGTCCACAGACTTTTCGGCCACTGATCTTTGGGCCACTGATTTTTTGGGGCAATAATCTTTGGGAAATTTACTTTTCGGCCACAGATCTTTAGACAGCTATCATGCCGCTGCAATAATACTTTAACTACTTTCCCTTGGGCCAATAATCCGTAGGCCACTTTTCCTTGGTTCAATAATCCATAGGCCCTTTTTCCTTGGGCCATTTTCTCTCTAGCTACTATTCGTTCGGATACTTTCCCTTGGACTACTGGTTCTCAGGCTACACATTCTGGGGCCAATCACTTTTTGGTCAGTTTCTGTGGGCAGCTCTTCGTTGGGGCACTGACTCTTAGGACTCAAAACGCTTTTTTAAAAAAGATCTGAGAGGGCCAAATTTTGTTTCGGGACATAAAGAGAAGCCTGCGTATCCATGTAGGACACTTCTATTTTGTTTGTGTTTTGCACCATCTCGAAAAATTGACCCTTTCACAACCGACCCTTACATCACAGCCCTGGTCACTTACTCCCTGGCCGCTGATCGTGAGCCAGTTTCCCTTGAGCCAAGTAATGTTAGGTTAAGGTAGGTTTGGCTAGATTAGGTACACGCAGGCCACCTGACTTGGGCCACTGTTCCCTAAACGACCGAAAAGTCATGTCACTGATGCTTTGGACATAGGCCAACGATCCCGTGACATATAGGTCACTTACAGGTTGTTTCCTGCCCTTCGACTTCAACCTAGCACTAAAAAGAAGTACGCCAACCTGAGGGCCCCTAACTCATAGACCGTAGACTTTGAGGCCACTGACCCTGGTGCTACTTTGTCTTCGGTCACTAACCTCCTTCAACTACTGACCCTTTGCCTACTGACCCATGATTCACTTACTCTTAGGTAACCGACCCTCAGGCCGTTGACCCTTTTGTCTCAGATACCTACTTACAGTACCGACAGGGACATCGTTGACTATGGCGGCACGAGGCAATTTGCAACGGATGCTCATGCTACTGACACTTAGACCACAAGCTCTTGGGCCACTCACTCTTGAACCACTCGCTCTTGCGTTTTTGGGCTATTTCTCCTCCGCCCCCTAGGCTGCTGATCCTTGAGCCCCTTACTCTTCGTCCACATTTTTATAGGCCACTGATTCCTGAAAATTAAGGCCACCGTCCCACGGCCACTGATTTTTGTTCCACTGAACCTGGGGCGTACTAACGGATACCTAGGACATTGACCCATGACTCTCTGAACCTAAGGCGAGTGGATCTAAGGCTACTGAGCATTGGTTTCCTGCCCTTTTGATCGGATTTAAACTTGGTTGTGCTCACGCAATACAACTAAAACAACCTGTTTTCGGCCCGGTTTTCCTTTACTCTGCCTCAGGTAGACGATTGATCCGAAGGAACGAAACGGTCATCCCCTAAACAAGTGGCGCTACGCACCACTTGTTTTTTAAGTACCTCGCTTCGCTCGGTACAGCACGTTCGGGCCATACGATAATTGAAATTTTAGCTAATGTGTCAATACAGCGGTTTTTAATTGCTTACGAATCTACTTCTGCAAGTGTGGGTCATGTATACGTCAATCAAGCTTCGATGCATCGCATCGGTACAAATGCATTGCGAAATGCTTCAGATAACAACATTGAACATGCCGAATCATACGAGTTGTTTGGGGTGTTGAGTTAAGCTTTTGTATCAAATTAGAGTCGTTTCTGCAAAATTTAAGAAGCTGACCTTTGGTGACCTCCACGGATCAATCTGTTCGTAATGATGTTTGATATGAAGTTATTAAAATATGTTTTTAAAATGTCGAGTTCAGTTTGTATGTCAAGTTTAAGATGAGTCGTACATAAGTGTACAATCACGTACATACACGGAAAACGGCACCGGTAACTCTCAACAGATTTTGACGCGTAAGGTGTCATTCGAAAGGCATTGACGAGTAGCCCATATAAAAAACTAATGTTAAGGTCGGCAGCTTATAGCACCTAAATTATTTTCAAAAAACTCCGAATTTTTTTCAAAATTTCCGGATTTTTCAGGTTTTTCCGAAAAAACCGAATAAGATTAAAAATGCTGCTTCCGCAAAGTTGACTTTCGGAATATACTCGTTAAGACACGTCGAATGGTGTATCTGGGTGGGCACTTTTCGAATTTTTTG
>JAAXYX010003866.1:0-13408 GCA_036851915.1 Ptenothrix huangshanensis | reverse complement strand
ATTACTTATAGCTTCGGCGTTTTTGCACTGGGTTCGAGTGCATATCCAAACTTTTGTGCGTTCGGGAGATACGTGGACAATCTCCTGGGAGAGTTAGGAGGGGAGCGGCTAATGAAGTTAACTACGGGTGATGAACTAGCGGGTCAAGATCAAGCTTTCAGAGTTTGGGCTGCCGAGATCTTTCACGTATGACTACAAATAATTATAGACTTTCAGGCATGCCACAATTACATACGTGATGCGTAGAAAAGAAGTTCAGTGTGTACTAATACCTCAACACTTTTTAAACCTCTAACGATAAGTTCTAAGTATTTTTGGGGAAAGTTGGCCACAGATCCTCTGCATTTCAATTGACAATCCCATTTCTGATTAAGACGATTCGTGATTCGTGAGGCAGGGTGACCAATTTGTGTAGTCGAGCCACACACTTTGGTGTCTAAATAGTGCATTATCTGCTATCTTTGACTGACCTGCCTTTTCCACTCGCAGATTGCTGCTGATTCTTTCTGCTTGGACTGTGACAAGAATATGGCAGAGATATCTGCTGCGTTGAAAGCAGACACTCTCTCACCTGAAGCAGTGCGATTTCTACCGATTCAGAATGCTGATGTGGAAGTAGAAGGTTAGTGTTTTGAAATGTAAACATTTACAGAGCTCATGGCCACAGAAACCGAGACCGAGACTCATACATGCTTCACTAATGGTAATGGTAATGGTAATGGTGATGGTGTATGTACAGCCAGGCCAGGCCTGAATCCCTGTGAGACAAGTGTTGCAATTGCCCAAATGTAAATGTGTGCTGGACAGAGCCTTACCGTTACGTTACGTTAGAATACAACACAATCCTTTGCTCATGAGATAAATGAATTCCTTGCGAGATAAAGATAATTACATAATTACAAAATGACTTGTAAATTAGATTTGACATTATGGTGTGTATTTATTTGTGTGGTGCTGTCTTTTTCGTAGGATAAGCTAATCAAATATTAATCAAGTTAACTGATAATGAAAATTAATAATTGGTTTGCAGCTTTGGCAAAATTACATAATCGCAAGGTGGCTATGTACAGTCTGAAGGAGAAGGCAGATCTGCACGAGAGTGGAACAAGGTGTGTCTCTCATTTGATCCTTTCGGCTTCCCTTCCATCAATAATTCTTTCAATGATTTCTCTTGTTAATTACGATTGTTTATCACTATGCGCTCATCGTCAGGTGTTAGCTCTTGTCAATGTTTACCACCACTTAAATGATTAGATCAATTTAATCCTGCCCTTAAAATACCTTCCTTGTCTTGTCATCTTGTCACCTCCTCCATCCACACACAATATACACAATAATATATAAATAAGCTCTCGTATATGGCTCTGTTGTTCCCACAAAGTATACTTTTTTTGCTTTGGAGTAGGTGACAGTTTGCTTTAGACAATAAATCAGAAAGCAATGCAAAATGCAATGGAGTATTGAGAATTGAGAAGGGGAAATGAACATGTCTAGGGATGAAATATTTTGACATTTTCTCATTTCAATTATAGCCGAGTCACCATCAAGATTGCGTTACTCAAGCAGAGTGGTTCAGAGCCATTAAGTTATCATGCTGGCGATCATGTTGGGATCATGTCGGAAAATCGCACTGAACTAGTTGACGCTATCATGAATAAATTAATCAACAAACCGGATAGCTATGATGAACCGGTTCAGCTACAACTGTTACAAGAAAAACACACTCCACTTGGTATGATGAGCATGAATCGAAATTCTTAAACTTTTACTTCCTTTATCCTTGACTGTGTCTCTTGTTGGCCTTACAGATAGTTCCCTTCCAACTTCCAACTGTGCTTCGTTTATGTACAAGATGCAAGCAAATAAATCGATATGCTCATTAGTTTTTTCTTCTCTTTTTGATTCCTCTTGTTGATTTGAAATAAAGTACAGTTAGATTAGAATACTGTAACTGATACTCTAGATTATAGTAGTAGGTAAAAAAATATGGGATAATCATTTGATGATACAGCATTTGAATTACAAGTTGGTGAAATGTTAAATGAATCATGTGAGCGTGTTTCCCCTTTTATTGCTGTCATCAAAAGGAAAGGTTGGAGCGGACTCATGTTGAAATATTTGTTGAATATTTAAAGTGTGATTAGGCAGGAGAAAATGTTGGAATGGAATTAAATTAGTTGTTTCCCTTTGTGTGTTGATTGGTATGCAAAGGTGTTCAGAAGCAATGGATTCCTCACGAACGTTTACCAAGGTGTAGCTTAAGGCAGATGCTAACCCGTTACTTGGATGTTACGACTCCACCAAGGCCTAATCTCCTGCTCTATCTGGCAAGGTGCACGGAAAACGTCGACGAGAAGGAACGCCTCAACACACTCGGCAAAGTAATTCACATTTATCTGTACTCGCCTTTTAAACATCCTTTTGTTATTTTCATGTAGCCAAGGATTATTCACATTCACAATTATTCACCTTTGTCCATAACAACTTCACTCCCGCTTTATTATTAAATATCATTCACATTATTATTCTTTTAGAATATTTCACCTTCGACTTATTAACAGCGTCTTTGAATCAGGACTTGAATGAGGAGAATTGTATTCGAGTCAGTGTTCATTTTCCAGTCCACATTGGAAGAAATTCATTCTTGTCTTGCCATTCATTCTTATTGTTACACAGATTTGAAACAATAGTTAGGTAATAGGCAGTAGCGTCTGCAAGGGTAGGCCTTGTAGGACTAGATCTACAAAAGAATTTTTAAATCTACACAAGAAATGATGCAGTTTTTTAAAATCTACAAAAAAAGTTGGTGCAGTTTTTTGAAATTTACACAAAAGCAGGTGCAGTTTTTTACAAGTTACACAAAAGTAGGTGCAGTTTTTTAAAAGTTACACAAAAGTAGGTGCAGTTTTTTGAAATTTACACAAAATCAGATGCAGTTTTTTTTTAAAGTTGACATAAAAAGCAGATGCAGTTTTTTGAAATCTACAAAAACAGATGGATTTTTTTGAAATTTACACGCAGACAGATGCAGCTTTTTGAAATTTATACAAAAAACAGATGCAATTTTTTGAAATTTACATAAAAGCAGGTGCAGCTTTTTGAAATTTACACAAAAAACCGATGCAATTTTTTGAAATCTACAAAAAAAGATGCAGTCTTTTAAAATCTGCAAAAAAAAGATGCAGTTTTTTGAAATTTACACAACATCAGATACAGCCTTTTTTAAATTTACACTCAAACAGATGCCGTTTTTTGTAGTCTATACAAAAACAGATGGAATTTTTTGAAATTTACACGCAGACAGATGCAGCTTTTTGAAAGTTACACAAAAATCAGATGCAATTTTTTGAACTTTACAAAAAAAGCAGATGCAGTTTTTTAAAAGTTACACTAGATAAGATGAATTTGTTCAGCAGGCCTACACAAAAAATAATCCTGCCGACGCTACTGGTAACATGGAAGAAGAGTGACCGAGATCGACCTCAGTGTAGAGTGTACTCAAGGATTAGAGTTTGGTGGAAAAAACTTGGTATATCTTACTTGCACAACATTTTCCATACCTTGCTACTCAGTGTATGGTAACTGGATATGCATTATCTGAAATCAGTGACTTGGTATCTGGATGAGAAAATCTCATAAAATAGAATTGAATTTAGCTTTGAATGGCTGTAAATATTTGCATATGGAACTAATTCATTGAGTACACTGTCTGTAGTGGATTAAAAGACAAGTGCAAGTGTGTACGAGGAGGAAAGTGTAGATAAAACTGTGAGTGAAAGCCTTAATGATATAAGAATGCGGAGAAATTCCCAATTTGGAAATACGAGATTTATCATGTGCACATCTCCGGTGGAATGTAGAGTAGTTTGTATTCCGTAATAAAGTTGGGGACTGTCGTAGTCGTAGTCGTTGTCGTTGTGTTGGTTTGTGAGTCTCTGGTTATGTTGAAGGGAATGTGAAGTGGAAAGACGATTAAAGATGTTTTGTACACGCTACGTCTGATTTATTATGATTTTAGGATCCGGATGAGTACGAACACTGGAAGCAATGGAATTGGCCTCATTTAGGAACAGTACTCGAGGAATTTCCTTTCGTGAATCCAGATGCGACAGTACTTTGTACGATGCTTCCGCTTCTTCAGCCTCGCTTCTACAGCGTCTCTTCATCACCATTAGCTCATCCCGACGAGTTACACTTGACTGTGGCCGTGGTCACTTATCGAACGCGCGGAGGGGAAGGGCCAGAACATTATGGAGTTTGTTCTAATTATCTCAACGATATCAAAAACAACACTCTTGTTCCTTGCTTTGTTCGAAGGTACAGCCTCCTTTTCTTCACTTTCCATCCAAATGTATCCAAACTCATCCTAGCGGATTCTCCTTTATGCAACATCAACATTATAATTATACAGTTTCAGAGATAATTAACTCCAATCTGGACTTACTCTAAAAGACTTGTACAGCATGTCGTCATTATATCCGTATATAGGCTGCTACAGTAGCGTAGTTAGGCGTGGGCCACGTAGGCCTAGGCCTACAAAGGATTTCTAAAAGTGCACTACCGCCTTTAAATTTGCACGAAACGACCCATTTTTTATGTATACAAAATAGACGCATTTTTTTAATTTATACAAAAGAGACGCAATTTTTTTTGTAAATTTATACAAAATAGAAGCAGAGTTTCTTAAATTTAAATGAAAGAGATGCAGTTTTTTTCAAATTTCCACAAAAGAGACGCATTTTTTTTAAATTTAAACAAAAAAGACGCAGTTTTTTATAAATTTCCAGAAAAGAGACGCAGTTTTTTATAAATTTCCACAAAAGAGATGCAGTTTTTTTCAAATTTCCACAAAAGAGACGCATTTTTTTTAAATTTAAACAAAAAAGACGCAGTTTTTTATAAATTTCCACAAAAGAGACGCAGTTTTTTATAAATTTCCACAAAAGAGACGCAGTTTTTTTTAAATTTAAACAAAAGAGACGCCTTTTTTAAATTTACACAAAAGCGACGCAGTTTTTTTAAATCTACACGAAAGAGAAGCAGTTTGTTTTTAAATTTCCACAAAAGAGACGCAGCTTTTTTTAAATCTACACAAAAAATGCAGTTTTTTTTTTAAATTCAAACAAAAGATACGCCGTTTTTCTAAATTTCCACAAAAAAGACGCAGTCTTTTTCCATTTACGGAAAAAGAGCAATTTTTTTATAA
Organism: Ptenothrix huangshanensis; assembly: GCA_036851915.1. Taxonomy (NCBI): domain Eukaryota; kingdom Metazoa; phylum Arthropoda; class Collembola; order Symphypleona; family Dicyrtomidae; genus Ptenothrix; species Ptenothrix huangshanensis. The sequence continues at coordinate 8,202 of JAAXYX010003866.1, read as the reverse complement.
TGTTACGCTGGATGCGATCAAGCTTTTTTCAGGCCTAACTAAAAAAAATCCTGCGGGCGCTACTGGACGGCTAAGGCAAAAGGAATACGATTGGATATAATAATATAATATAATATACAATATAATGATAAAACCGGAACGCAGTGCAGCGTGGAAATGACTCGAGCTAGCTTTGCTTTTCCTGGTTTTACTGCTTGACTTGTTCAATTTTTAATTAGTAACTCTGAAAACCGTCTGAACAAATAAAGTGATTGAAATTAAAATAGAACTCGTTGTTCTAGAATCGTTAGGAGGAACGAAAATGATGAAGGAGGAAAAATCAAGTGTAGTTTTAGTAGCGGTAGTAGCAGTGCTCTCTGTCAACGTCTGAGCGCATCTGTTTTCTCCTTTGTAGTGCACCATCATTTCACATGCCCACCGATACGAGCCGCCCTATCGTGATGGTTGGACCGGGTACCGGTATAGCACCATTCCGTGGCTTCTGGCAACATAGAATCGAAGTATCCCAGACTGAACCTCGTCCAAAACTGGGAAGTATGACGTTGTTTTTCGGATGCCGCACAAAGGAAATGATTCTCTACCGGACCGAGTTAGAACAATTAAAAAGGGACAACGTTTTGTCTGACATCTACTTGGCACTCTCAAGAGAGCCTTCAATCAAAAAGGTGGAAATACTACATCTTTGTAGCATATTCAACACAACATTAAAATCCATTTAATTCATTTTAAAAGCAATAAGTCGAAAATATGAATTTATATTAAACTCGAAATCAAACTTATAAAAATCTTTCTAAAAATAATTAAATTGCGATGTGTGTATTTCTGGTTTTATTGTTCCTGTAGACATATGTACAAGACTTACTTATTCGTGAGGGAGACAAAATTTCACGACAAATTCTGGACGAAGGTGGCCACATGTATGTCTGTGGAGATTGCACGATGGCAGAAGATGTTTACCAAACTTTGAAAGCCATAGTGCAGGATAAGGGACAAATGAACGACAATGAAGTGGAAAGCTACATGCTCTCTCTCCGAGTACGAAAAATATCAACTTATTATTTTTCCATTGACTAAAATTATAATTAATAAATGGCTAATGTTAATCTGTTGCATGCCTTCTATTACGATGCAGTGATCCACATTTGCATGGAAAAAAACGAGTTTAGCTTCAGTAGAGTAACTAGGCCTACGTCATGTCATGTACCTACGCCTAGACCTAGGCCTATAAAGGATTTTTAAAATTTGCACGAAAAATGCGCATTTGGTTTTAAAACACGAAAGCGACGCAGTTTTGTTTTGAATTTACACAAAAAGGAAGGTTTTTTAATTTACACAAAAACGACTCTTTTTTTAAAACAAGAATTGCGCAAAAACGTTTCAGTTTTTTTTAATTTACGCGAAAAACGTCCAATTTTAAAAGAATTACGCAAAAACGATGCAGTTTTTTTAATTTAAGCGAAAAACGCCCATTTTTTAAAAGAATTACGCAAAAACGATGCAGTTTTTTTTAATTTACGCGAAAAACGCCCATTTTTTTGAAATCATTACGCAAAAGCGATGCAGTTTTTTTTAACCTACCCAAAACCGACGCAGTTTTTTTAAAAGTTACAAAGAAAAAGCGGGATTTTGTTTATATTTGAGATTAGATAAGATGCAGCTTTTTAAAATTTTACAGTGGATAAGATTGAGTTTTTCCAGGCCTACAGGAAAAAAATCCTGCGGGCGCTGCTGATTAGCTTGGGGATTTTAAAATGGTGAATAAAGTAATTATTTGGTGTTAAATTGTGTTTGAAGGATGACAATCGCTACCACGAGGACATCTTTGGTATCACCCATCGTACAGCGGAAGTACACGAGAAAGTTCGGAAGACAGCTCTGACCAGAATTGAGTCCAACTACACAATTAGCAATTCCATTTCTCCCAAATAACCCTTGTAAAATGTCCTTGTGTCTGCTGGCATGGTATCCTGGCCCTGGTTCGTGTCGTCCACATCCACATCACATATACATGTATGTCTAATGTATACTCTCCACACATTCTCCAACACGTCACCTTCAACTTTTACTCAACCTAAACAAGTATGAATTAAAAGTACAGAATAGATGTAACATTGTAAACTAATCATGAAAAAATACGTCAAGAATGTTATAACTATGTATGTACATGCACTGTAACTATTTCGCTCGTTGCTGGCACACAACTGTGTAGAAGTAGTCGCATAAATGGTGAATAATTACCAATATGAACAATTAAAATTGAAAATGTTTCGGTCGGGAACGGAGATGATATGAATATTATTGTTAATTATAATTAAATATGTATGGCTGAAGCTGTATTATCTCTCGTGATATAAATGTAATTATAATTATATATTCCCTCGTTTATCAAGTACCTACGTCAAATTAAATTAGTCATCTTCACTTTACCTTTTCCATCATGTATCATGTTCCTATACATTATTGGATGCAGAAAAGTGTCCCTATAGCTACGCAACTACAATCACAGTAGTTGCAAAATTTAATGCGATTTCATGCGATTGCATTTCTTGTGAATGCCTCTTTTCTGCTACTTTCAGAGCTTATAGTTTACAATACTAATCTTCTTTCAGCCATATAAACATTTAGATTCAATTACCTTAGATAATGGGCAATTAAGCAATGGATCAAATTACACCAATAATCTGACCTACAAACAATCAAGTGAGTTTTTAGTTTTAGTGGCTAATTTAAAATGAATTAAAATTAAAAGTACGGAGTACTCTCACATTCCCACATGCATTTCCTTAAGTTGTATCATCTACCTCTGACTTCCTTTAGACCTATTGTATAGGCAAAAACTTGCACAAACTAACGTTAAAAAAACTTACTAACTCTTACTCTTACATTACTTAATAATTAATACAACTTATGCATATTAGTAATTAATAATAAACTACATAATAATTACAACTTAATAATTATTATAACTTACATGATACTTGTTAAAATCAGAATAGGTATGTATGTATGTAGCCTCCGTTTAAATGTAAAGCGAAACGATTAACCCTCTTTGCATTGACGGCTTGAAACTTTAAATAAACCTAATTAATCGTAAATCCTAATTTTAAAGGTTCCTAATTCTGTGTACTCGGAGCACAACTTTCACTGTGAGTCTTAAATAATTATGTACGTGTGATTATGACTATGACTATGACAGGTGACCCAAGAATTTAAAAGAATCTAAAACACATGTGTAGGTAGGTGATCTATAAACTACTACCACTAATGTATTAATTATTATGTCTGTAAAAAAGAATAGATATTTGAAATTTCGTTTCACGTATCCTCGTTGAAGGTGTCAAGTCAACTGTGTTTGTAGTCTGCATGGTTGAAAAGTGCTACGAAATCTATGTACACGATTTGAGGTGATTGAAGCTACTGTGCTAAGGACATGATGAGCATACAAGTGAATATCTGGATGGTTTGTGGGGATGACTTTGAAAGTGTGGGATTTGGCAAGTTGGAAATACAAAAGGTGCTCTTACAAATAAGGACTTTTTGAAAATGTGTAGATTTCTTTCCGTGCGCCCTCAATGACTAGATGATACAACTAAAGAAATTGTGATTAATTAACTTGTAATTACAATTACCTGAATGTACATGATACACCTAAGGTAGTTAAGTATATAGTACTCGATCGTAGTCATCTACTAAATATAGTACTTTATCTTTCTGCACGAATGCTTGGGCATGGAAAAATTACAAACTCCGTACCTTTCAATATACATACATACAAAAATATACGTCATGTGAATCGATTTGTGATTTAATTAAAATTCATGTTACAATATTTAAAACAATCACTATGATTAGTTATCATAATTGCATTAAGTCTATCTTTGATCATGACAGGTTCTTTGGATGACAATGAATTTATCGTTAGTCTAAACTTACTGTACTGTGCATAGGTGCTGGTGGAAAGTAGAATCGTAATTAATTCTAATTACTCTTTTGACTACATGCTATGTAGGTACATAATAGAATGTTACAATTGTTTTGGGATTAATTGTAATAATTGCTGTCATCGATTCTAATCCATGATCGTGATCATCAACAGACCTGTCTCTCCACAATGTACTACCTTTACGATACGATGTATGATGTTATTGTTTGTAATTAATAATTATTATTATCAGTATTATTATTATTACAATTAATTATAATTATATTCACTCGGCCTACTTATTCATGTTAAATTCTATGAAGAGTAACGAATAAAAATTAGATTGTCTCAGATTTGATGTTGGAGTTAACTTTGGGTTTTCATCAACTTTTTATTTATTTGTTCTTTGTACGTATTGTATATCCATTTAGTATCTCGTTTCATTCCTTACATGCAGGATTTCCATTTGGATTTGGATTTGGATACGACTCACAACATTTATTATTTTTCCTAAATTTTACTCTCGCTGACTAACACATCATTCGTCTATAATTAAAGTTGTAGTATTTCAAGTAAGTAATGTAAGTGTACATTTATTATGTGAATACGAAATGTTTTTATTACCATGCTATGGTCAGAATAGTGACCCACTACCTCATAGGCAGTTTAACTTATTAAGTCCACCGACCGTCAACGTCAACCAAATAACTTTGTACAGCCATTACATACATACATTTATTAGGTACGTCAGCTTAACCATTATAATTATAATTATAATAATTACAGTTAACAAATCAAGATTATTTGGTACTCAAATGATTTGAAAACTTCAAGTGCATTATCACCAGACACTAGTCGAAATCATAAGTATGTAGGTACATGCATACCGAATTCTATGCGAATATTTATACCATATTTATCCCATCCCTGTATTGTAAGTTTAAAATAAATCTTTTCCACAAATATTTCCTCTCGAAACAACGATAACTACGCGTAAAACGTCCATACGAAGATTGCCACACACATCAGCAGAACTGCATTGCTGTTCACGAATCTGAAAATAAAAGGAAACATTTCATTTCCATTTCAAGTCAACCAAAAGGAGAAGAGGAAACCTAGAACTCCATCATCATCATAACTCTGGGTCTGATTTCTATGAGGAATAATTTTGTTACCAATGAAATTTTGGAAAAATTGAACCTTTTCAAAAAATTTTAAAATGACAAAATTCGATCCTTCAAAAAGTGTTCATTGGAAAAATTATGCCCTTTCAAAAAGTGCTAATTTAAAAAATTGGACCTTTTCAAAAAGTTCTAATTGGAAAAACTGGACCTTTTCAAAAAATGACGAATAGAATAATTACGCTCTTTAAAAAGTGCTAATTGAGAAAAATAGCACTCTTTCCAAAAGTTGTAATCGGAAAAAATAGACCTTTTCAAAAAATGTGAATTAGAGAAAACGTTAATTTGAAAAATTTTACTTTTAAAAAAATCTCAACTTGAAGAATTATTGAGAAAATATTAGTTAGAAAAAAATAATTGATTTATTGAGATTTTTTTAAGATTACACAGCACCCGTCGAATTTAGCCCCAGGTACGCTCCTGGATGGACAAACGACAAGATGGAGTTAGAACTAAAAAGCTTCATTATTTTCGTATTAAATTACCTTCGCCAGAATTTGGACTCCTCAAGGAAAGCTGCTGCGTTTGCGGCTTCTTCTTCCTCGGAGAGTTTTGGACCTTCTTCTTCTCTAGCATCTGCTTCTGCTTGTTTGCTCACACCGCAAATGCAGTTCAGCATTTTTTTCAACGACGACTCCCCTTTCTCTTCAGCTAGGGAAACAGGAAAAGTTCAAAGTTTAAGAAATAATTCATAATTTGTGCTTAAACTTATGATTTGCTCCATCCATTTCGTCAACTTTAAGAAAATCCAAGTGGTTTTGTTTTTTTTTCACCTTCGCCTTCATTATGATTCACATTATTTGTTTCGTCCTTCGAAGGTTTCTTTTTCTTCTCTTTTTCTGGTTTTTCTTCTTCAATGGGTTGCCGGACTTCAATACTGTTTCGTGACCAGTATGTTAGACGGTAAAGCTAAAGGAAGAAATCACAATTTTGGTTTTATTTGATTACACAAAACGAGCTCCGATTTACGCGTAATTATACTTCGTAAAGGTAAACTTCTTAAATTTTCTTTGGTCTACCTTGTTTTCGTCGATGGGCTTTGTCACGAGACTAATGCTGAATGTAATAATGAGGGTTATAACGAATAAGATAATTCCATAATGGAGGTAATGAATATCCGTGACAAAGACTCTAATCCATTCCGGTCTCTCGTCAAGTAGTGCTGCAAGTGATAGTTTACATTTTTCATTTCATCATTTTTTTAATTCAATTAATTTAAATAAAAAAGAAATAAAAAATATTGAATGGTTTAATCGTACAGGATCCACATGGGGGGACCTTGTAGCCGAATTCCAAGAAAAATCGAAATAATCCAAGAACCAGCCCAATCATGAGCCCCCAGAATGCTCCCTGTGCAATCGGATAAAAACAAAATTAATATTACAATGTAGTTACATTATTTCTCTCTCATACTTCTCTACAGGAAGAAACTCGAAAGCACAGTGTGGGTGGAATTCGGTAGATTTAATAAAACACAATAATTGCGCCAATGTGAGGAAGCAAAAAGCAGGAAGTTATAATTAAGTGATGAAGGATTGGTAATTGTTGAATAATTACAAGTGTTTAAAAGCGTAGTGTAAGTTGAGGACAGGACAAAATGCTTTGCTATTTCTCATGTTGCGTCTTTCCTTTGGCATCTTTCAACCCTTGAGAGTCATAATTCATTGAGGTACACATACTTAAAGCAATCTACCTACCTTATGTCTCCTAATACATGTTCTAAAAGCCTTTTCCTCTCTTCAAAATCGATAAAAAAAGGGAAGCAAAGCTCGGGGAAAGTTCTATGGTAATTTAAACTTTTAATCAAAGATTTGCTCCTAGGAAGACAAGCAGAAGGAGTAAGAGGAAGCGTGTGAGTTACAAAATCGGTAAACGAATCACGAAACTTATTCGTTTAGTAGAGGGAGGGGAAGACGAAGGAAAGGTAAAAGCTTAGTACATACGCCGTCATCGTGTGAGAAATTGAGGACCGGGACAAGGACAAGTCTAGTACTCATTCAACTGACGATGAGAGTTGAGGTCTTATGCAAATCGATTCCCTTCTCCGTCTCCAATCCAATCCAATCCAATGCAATCCGGTCAATGATACGATTGAAACTGAGAGAGAGAGAGAGAGAGAGAGAGAGAGAGAGGAAGAGCGAGAGTAGGTATACGTAATGAAATAGCTAAGCAATAAGATCATCAATAACCAGTGCATGGTACACACGAGATTGGTGGATATGTATAAGATTAGATGTTCGATGCTCTATTAAAGAGGACGACGAGACGTTTAAAAAAATAAACCCAACTTAATTTCAATCCGATTGCGATCCTTTGATGCATCTCATCCTCGCTCTCATCTCTGCGTACTAATGCTAAGCCTAATAGCCTGAATGGAGGGGAAGAGGCGAAGAAAAAAGAAAACCCTTTCGCTCAAGGTTAAGTGAATAATTAAGTTATTTTTCCGATCAAATTAAATTTCACTTTGCCGAAACTTTTAAAATGTCATACCATAATCCACCATCTGTAACTTGCATAATTTCATTTTAACTTTAGAGCCAACTTTTAATCTACCGCCTTTTTCCCCGTGTCTCTGTCACTTCCTTTATCCACAATCCAGACCTACTCCAGTTTCTTGTCAATTCTAACCATTTTACAAAAAATCTCGTAGCAAGACTGGGTTTGTGGATCCCTTACATTTTTTTCTATTCTCCATTCATGACTTTTTGTGCAGCAAGACTAGACGTAGGGAAAGTTTATCATATTTTAATGATGTATCCCCGTGCCTACTTGCACTGTTTCCATTCTAGGCTATCTACATGTACGTAATACATACGTATGCTCATATCCTTGATGAAGCGTCACAATCAACTAAATCCAAATGGCTCTAAAAACAAAATGATCTAAATCCAAAACGCCTTCAAAGCAAAATGACCTAAATCCATTAGAACTTTTGAACCGTTTCAAAATTGCTCAAATATTAAATTTTGAGACGTTTCTAAATTGTTAAAATATGAAACTTTGAAACGTTCAAAAATTGGTAAAATACGAAATTTTGAACATTTCAAAATTGTTAAAATACGAAATTTTGAAACGTTCAAAAATTGCTAAAATACTAAA
>JAAXYX010003865.1:0-13411 GCA_036851915.1 Ptenothrix huangshanensis | reverse complement strand
GTTACGAACCGTTTCCCTGAAAGTTGACTTAATTCTCAAGTGTGCCTAGCGGAATAGTTGCGGCCCTGAGTGCTGCAGCGGATGTAATAGAGAAAGGCGGTGATCGGAAGATGTTGAAGGCTTTGAATGCGGGGAGAAACGGCTGCGCTAAATGCCCACAACTCATCAAAAGGAATTATCAAATGAAATCAAATGAAAGAAGTTGGTGATTCCTTCGCTTGGCTCTACATGCGAGGAGTAACGGAATGAAGATAACGGCTCGAGTAATTTTGGCTAATGATAGTATCAAATTTAAATGCGATATCGTACATGGGTTCGTCACGTCACGTCCGACGAGTCTCTCTCAAGTAAACATGTGGTTATCAGCTATGATTATGGCTGTGTAATTGAGCATGGATAGAGGGACGAGAGACAGACACCTCGGCACCTGCGTCTTCACACAATCACGCTACGCTTCTTCTTTCCACACACCAACTTGAGGACAGCTCGAATAGCTGCTAAATGAAACCCATGAATAAGTGCGAACTGCATGTAGACAAATAGCATTTCTTAATATAGGAATCCATTCGTCTCTCGATCCTCTCAGCCAAGCCAAGACGAGACTCGGGAAGACATTGGAGGAAAAATTGGTTCGTTAAGACAAATGCTGGGCTGCGTGAGTGTGTGGACGGGTAAGCGTAAGCTTTGGTTGTTGTGTAGGAATGACGAGTCAATTGTAGCAGTTGATCGTCTCATTGTCTCGCTCCAACATTCTCTCCACGGAATTCATCGTGTGCATCTCAGCCCCTGCAGTCTTTTCCAATCCGATAATATCAGATTAATTAACCCCCTTCTCTCATTCTAATTAAATTTAAACCTTTTCACACTCGCAATGCCTTCCAGGTGTCACAACAAAACCAAACCACTCGCACCATTCCCTTTCTTCGCTCCTCCAGTCATTTTTAGCTCAGTCTATTTCTCCACACATTATTACCACTCAATTTCCATACACTCCCAAGCCTCGTCGTCGTGTCTCCCTCCCTTTCCCTCCACTTCTCATTCTCTTTGCCCTCTCTCCAAAACACCTCACTTGACTCTTCCGTTCCTCTTTCTCCTCCGCACCCCAGTCATGGAACGCAATCCATTTCAATTCTCAAACGCCAACAAAAGAATCCTCCACACGAATTCACATGCAAATCAAATCAAGCCAAAGCAAATGATTCTTTGGAACAGCAAATCTTTCACTTGTTTCCACTTCGTGGGCTGCTCTTGGGTTACGAAACTCCCATTCCAGATACGCCAAACTAACAATAAGCATCGCCTATGCCCGCGTTAATGCCGTGTGGTTTATGCCTACATATTTATGTTTAATTAGGCTTATGAAGGATAGTGTGCGTAATAGATACGCGTCAGCATTGACTTGAACTCGATGCGCTCTCGAATCTCTAACGGGACTAATTCGCAAGTTGGATTCGTGTAAATAAATAAGCTGATTTGAGGAAGATTGTTACGAAGTGGTTGATAATGAATGATGGGAGTGCGGGTGTGAATGGAGAGACGGGACTGTGTGGACTTGAAGGTGACATGAAGTTGAAGGTGACTGGATTAGATTTAATTAGTTTAGAAATGGCGATATTTGGCGGTGTGGATGAATGAAAGGCGTGAGGATGTTTGGGAATAAGAAAGGGCAGGGTGAGTTGACAGGTGGAGAGTGAGTGAGGGTGAGATTGGAGGGAAAGAGGATCAGAAGCCAGAGTGTGTAGATAAATATAATAAATTGTGACATGGACATCCTACTACTGGGAGTCACACAAGACCAGTCCAGGAGCTCGAGACTGAGACGAGGACTAGGCGCAGTTAATCACAAGAGTGTCTGTGGGGAAGCAAGAGATCCACACTGAAAATCACCACTGCGTCACATGCTAAAATCCTCTGCTCTCAGCCTTAAAATTCTTAATTGTTTCCTAAGATATGTTAGCGTTTCTATCCGTTTCGTTCAATTGTTCAATTGTTCCATTCACAAGGTAATAAGTCATTAAAAAGTTGTTTCATTTCGCATCCCAGCAAAGTCGCAGAAGCAACTCAAGTCAAGTGGAGGAAAAGGGAAGGAAAGCGAGTTGGAAGATGCGACTTGAAATGCATATTTTTCACCTTCTGGCCACGTCCATGTTCATAGAATTCATGGACAAGAGACGCAAGAGACGCAAGAGACGCAAGAGACGCATTGCTCCTCTCGTCTGCTTTGTGCTCGACGAGTGATTGTAAAATATTTCCACCGCACATCCGAGGCCTGTGTGCTGCCCAAATGAATGAGTCTCATACATCAATTTTTCATGTAAAATGTAAACAAAAGGAAAATCTGATTAAATGTTTCCTCAGTCTTTCTTCCAACTCTTAGTCTTTAGTACTTGCGATTCTCATCATCATCTATTGTCGACTCGATAGACTCATGTGCCCTTGTTCATGCACTCTGTCAGCTCCTTCTAGTCACTCGCTCACTTGCTTTCTTCTTGTCCTCTTCTCATTAGTCCTCTGTCTTTTCCAACCAACAGCCCAACTAAAGGCTGAATCTCATGTGAATGGATGGAGTTGGCTTGAGCAAATGTGCATGTAGGGCTGTATGGTTTGTGTTTGTACGTGGGCTTTGTGAGGTTTGTGTTTGTTTGAGGATCGGAGCAGGGCTGGTTGGGAGCTGCATAAAAAATAATTCAATTTCCCAAAGTGTGTGCATATGGTATTAGTGAAAAAGTGTCTACACATTAATTATCAATTGCGATGAGGAGTGCATAGGGATGAAGAACACGCATTCGAACGCCTTTCATGAAACGATCTTATCATGACTTGACACTACACTTACAACAGTCCAACCTTTAAATTTATGTTTCTCACTCAGCAGCACAAAACCATATAATTACATCCACAGCCATCCACACTACTCCATATACTACCAGCGCCACATGCATCCCAATACAAATACATACCAGTCCACCGTCTTGACTATTTACAATTTTTCTCTCATTTTTTCCTTAAAAATCTTGTTCAAGCACAAAATAAATGAAGTAGTTCTTGAGTTCCACTATCACTTACATCTCCAACTTAAATTCTACTCAATGCTACATTGTTGTATCCTTAATAGCCGTGCTCGACACAAGTTCAAAGCACCATTCACACAAAGAAAAAGCTAAATTGCTCATGTTCGTGTTTTTCAAAATGCGATTAGCAAGTAAAATTAATTTACGAGCAAATTGCAATTTTCAAAGGGTAAATGGTGGTGTAATTAATAATAGAAAAAATAAAAAGGTTGAATAAAACGTGGCCAGGGAATACTTAAGAATTCTATCCAGATCTCGAGTCAACACATTATGATTATCTGAGCCTCTATCCCTTGGGCTGCATGCGGGGCAATAGCTTTTATTTCCCGAGTCAAATCGGCAACGCAATGAACACCAAACCAAAGTGCTCCGAGGGCCGTTCGAGAAAATCACTACTGCTCTAAATTCCAAATGCATAATAAAATGCATAATCCGTGATTGGTAATGAGAAAAGAATGTTTCCAAATGAGAAGATGAGTGTGTTTGATTATGTGAAAGGAGCTCGTAATAATGCTAAGTACGGAGCATCGGAGGATGGTCGAGGGCTTGGATCATTTCCCATCAACCAGCCCACGACGCCTCGTCTTCCAGCTCCAGATTCAGGCGAACGGGAAGGGAATGTGCAGTAGCATCTCTGGACAGATTCATGTGACGCAAACGACCAGCCGTGGACGAATAAAGTGAATGAACGAGGAAACGGAAGCAGAGCTCCACGTGCATTCCCTGAGAAAACAAGCAACGAGTGAAATCCAGTCATCATTCCATTATTTGCTCCTCGATAATTAGATGGAAGTGAGGTGGGAAAAGTGTTCGAGCGAACGTCAAGACCACCCGAAAATCTAACTCATAGCAAATACCCACCAAATCAATCCCAGGCTTTCATCTTAATTGCCTCACTTGATCTCCATACTCCAGAATCCAACTTCTCTCTCGTCCTTCACACACATCACCGCACATTGAAACCCAATCATTACACTAATCATCACATGAGACTTCTCGTTTCATCAATTTGAATTTACAACTTTTTTCTTCCACAATCGCTCTCATTTACTCACTCCTCATTTTATTTCCCCAACATCTCTCCATGCTTTACAACGGCGCATAATGCGAGTCAAAACCTTTTGTCTTTACATACAATCGCATTAATTTCTCTGCGTAACAGCCAGGGTAGTAGAAGGAATGCTCTTTCGAATCCGCACTGCCATGCACTTGGCTCCCAGTGTGTGTTCCTTTGGAGCTGAAGCCAATTAGTGGGAAACTCGGTAGATCTAGTTACGTGGCAACGAGGAGCAAGAATAATTACACAGTGGAAATGTTGAAAAGTTGTGGGAATTTGTGAGAGGGACCATGTCTTAAGGGTATGAGGAGAGGTAGTCTTGAATATGCAAAAGATCTCGTTTCAACCAGGCATCGTTTAATCGAATTTTCTCGCAGGAGAGTAGCACCACTCGCTCCGTTCCAGGCACGTGATGTTCCCGGAAGAATTCTGCCACTTCAGTCATTTTCTCCTCGGTCACAAAATGTTCAGTCACAATTCTCACCACCTTCGCCATCAGCGATCCGCCCTAAAAACCAAAAACAACAAGAGACATCATGGCTTATCTCTTACAACTTTATTCTCAAATGAACAACAACGTCAATGCTCCTTTGTGTGACATTGTGTGGAGGATTATTCCAACACTTGATGGCTCCAAAGGGCACTATGCACGACTCCGCCTGGTCCACGTACTACGGAACAAGTGCGAAGAAACTTCGCGCTTTCCCAGTCAGAGGAGAGAATGGATGGAGGCATGAGACTTTTTGCCCGATTTCATTGAACCGAATTGGATTTGGAAGTGGTAAAGTTGAAGTGTGTGTTGGAAGGTGTTGGGTGTTAAGTGGGAATGTGACAGAGGAGAAGCACGCTGGAGACGGAGACATCAACGTTATCGTCTCGACTCGTGTGTTGGACGAAGTGGTCAGGTAGCAACATAAAATTATTTGTACCGTCTTAACAAGCTCGCATTCCTCTGTCCACACGATGTTTTCTCCGTTCCTTCCTTTTTTCCACGTCATGTTCTAATTAAAAATCGACAACCCCAAACATACCTACTACTTGTTCTACGCAACACCAAAAACCTACAATTCAAACTCAGCTCAAGTACGTCCAGCAACAATCTACACACATCTCCATACAAACTCCCCGTCAAATTCAACCAAAGCCCATCGAATGCAATGATGCAATCTGGGATCTGAAATGGGAGAACTCTACAAATCTGCTCTGCTCATTTCACTGCCTTTCAGCGTGTCCCTCGCATTGACATGTAAACGGGCCAAGTACTAACTAGCAGCATCCCGAACAACTACAACTGCTCAACTTCCAGTCATTCGCTCGTCAATTCACTTGATTTTAATAGTCCACATGAATAATTTAAGACGATCCTTCCGTTGGAGCAAAAGTCAAAGAGGCAGCATTTCAAGGTCTACACTGCCTCGCGAGTTATAAAGTACGGAGACAAAGTGCCACTGTGGGCTTGCAACTTTGAGCTTTTGATTCCTGGCCGCATTGTGAACGTGGAGCAGCAGATGCACACGCCGAGAAGCTGCCTCTGCTCCAGTTCACAGTTGATAATTCCAGCGACAATAAATTGTGGGACATTTCAAGACTATATTTCAAAATATAAACTAGATCGTAAAATGTGCCACAAGTTGTTGTGGAATCGAATGGTAATCGTGAGGATAATCAGGGAGAAGATGGGCAGGGGACAGCTCGAAGGAAGACAATCGTCTGATCGTCATCATTAGAACCATTGCTGGGTTTTAGTATCGATCGCTGTTGTCCCTGTATTTATGCTCGCTACGTGATGTCCATCTCAAAATTCAAATCTAATTCCAATGGCAGAGTGCGGCGAGGAATAGCGAGAGATGCCATGAGACAAGGGAGCAGCCTCATTGTAGATTTTTCTCCTTCCTATTTATTATATTTTTATGCAGCCTACAATCGTATCGCGTCATATTCCGTCGTAGTCAGCTCGTCTGCATAATCCTCTAATGTAAAGTAGGCAATCCAAAATCCAAATAAGCACAAAAACCTGCTCTTCGACATGCGCCTAATTATATTCGCGGAGCATCATCAACACCATCCTCATCATCCTCAACGTCGTCTGTCTATTTGCTGTTGCTGGTCTCTCTTCTCGTCTTCTCCCATTTCCATTTCCAGTCAGTCAGGTCGGGCTAAACGAATTCCTGGTCATTGGCATGGAGGGAAGGGAGGACGGCGAGAACATGTGGAGGTCCTGGGCTCGCTTATACTCCCAGGGACACAATTTACTCTTAGTTGACAACTAAGTCTAGGGAGGAAATAAGCTAAATAAGATCTTACGGCGTATCGGTGTCGAAAGACAGTCAAGTGCTCCTTGAAGAATCCCCACATCACTTCCCGCCCTTCTCTCATCACAGCCAACGTGGACATGATGATGAGCGAGTGCTCGGTTTGAACCAAGTCTGAGACGGAGAACTCGAGCACAAGTTTGATTTTGTCCTCGGACCTCACGAGGCCAAGGGAACGGGCGATTCGTCCTCTCTCCTCGTACGAGTCGCACTCACGGTACATCTGGAGAGAAAAGTACAAGGCTTAATTAGTTGGATTGGAAGACTGAGGGCGAGTTAATTTCCCCTCGATGCACTCCATAAAGCACAGCTCGGATTCCTGTCATGCATAAATGTGTAAGGCTGTGGACGGTGTGACTCGTGTCCGTGTGTGTCTCGTCTTCGTGTGACGTGTAATAAGAGGATCCTTACCTGTCTCTCCCTCCCATGACTACTAATTCACTTAAATGCAACTCTGGAATCATGTGATCCCTCCACGTCTCACGCTGATTCCTTCAGTTCAGCCCAAAAGTATAACAGAGCCTAACAACCACATCCCATGTTTACTCAACCCCAAAAACAGTTTCAAATTATTAGAGTCCGTCTTATTTACATTTCTTCCAATTTAGCCAACCTACATTCGACTCGTTCTATCATAAATTCTTGATGCTTATTTACCGCTGTCCCCTCCACACACATCCACGCATGTACAAGGCTACATCTCCATTCACTCTCATTACCATTCTCTCGCCAGTCACATTAAATAGAAAATCAGCAGGATTTCTCCCTCACAATATCACTTGATCGCCTCACCAGCTCGTTTAAAAAACACCAAAAAATAATTCATTTCATTTTTTCACCTTTCCTCAAACTTACATTCCAACCTAAGACTTATCAGCGAGACAAAATGAGTTGGTGCAGCCAGAATTTTGCATTAACAAGTGCTCAGATTTTAATTTTAAATATGACAGCGCAATATCCAGTCCAAGCGAGCAAACTCCTCCAGTCCCACATCCACTGTCTTCATCTTCCACCAAAAGGCGAGCGGAAACGGAGTCTCGAGTGTGCATTACCTTCGCTGTGTCTACGCAATTACAAACTGCATGTACCATTCACTAGCGACCAATGCTACGAAAACCAAGTTCCCTTCCTTCGTGTCTGCCTCATCTCCAGCTCGTTGTTTGTTTTCCCAGCTTGAATATCTAAAGCTGGAGACCAGACTCAAATGAATAGAATTTTTAATACGTTTCTGTCTGCCCTGCTGTTTCTCACTTTGACTTGACTCTCTTGACTTTCCTCTACTTTTAATCAAGAAGCTTGCAAAGCAGAGTAAACAACACGCCTTCGTAATCAGCTCAAGGAACAAGCATCGCTTATGAAATGATCGCAACAAATAAATCTTCCCTTTTTGACAGTGACAACAACTTTGAATTTCGAATCTCGTCCTCGCTCGTCCTTCCTTCTTCCGTCATAATAGCCAGCGTCGTAGGCATCGTCTCAGCATTCCTTCATCCGCACTGTCCTCTTCTCTGCCTACACAGTCCTCATTTAATTATCATGTCTGTCAAAAACCAAATGACCTTAAACCAACAAAATCATTTGTTTCATGGGACACGAGCGACGAACGACTCGCCGTCGTCAATAAAACTGTCGTCATAGCCAAGACTAAGGAAGAAAGGGAACAAGGAATTATCTCATCCTTACACTCGTCTAATTACTCTTCCTCCGCACACCAAATCCAAATCATTTCAAATAAACGCGACAATCCAGCATCAGAATGTCCACAAGGCCCATATTGTTCCAAATGTTTACACAGCCACTCGTTGTGAGGAGGTGCTTTGGAAAGGATAGACGTGCGAAGACGATGAGAATGCAGACGGTGTGAGTTGGAGAGCCAGGCTGTGATGGATTCACACTGGCGCATTCGTCAGTTGCTGGGATGATTTAAGAAATAATATTTGGAAGCATGTGAAATTCATAGGAAATGAGATAATAGATGGATGGCCGGGATGGAGAATGGACGGAGGAGAGCATGTAATGAGGTCTCTCGCATCTCATCTTCATCTCCTAACAGCCCCATATTTTTTCCCTCCAGATAAATAATGAGTTCATTATCGACGCATAATGAAGTTATAAAACCAAGAGCAGTCACTTACTCTTGTTCTTGCTCCACTCTTCCTACTCACCACCCCATAGCCCCAAACCCTCCACTCCACACACATGCATCCTAATTCTTTAATCTTCCACTGCATCTTCACAGCCATCCCTAGCACCTCATTCCAGTCCTTACACCCTACCCATGCACGCCCCAACCTGTCCATGTATCTCGACCAGGTAAAACAAAATTGCATCTATTGACTTTCCATGCGTTCCTCCAGGACGGATCACACGGGCACTCCGTTCAATAGACACCACCGTGGAAGGACTTTTGTGAGGGATTCGGTGGTAATGTATCGAGTCATTGCGTCCGTAAATACGCCAACTAATAGCGCAGGGAAGACGCTGTGGACGAAGGAGCAGGAGAGAGTGGAACTGCCGAGTCGCTCACAAATCAAAGCGTGGTGCATTGTTTACTCGGAAGTTGACGCGAAGGTGCATACAGCGAAGGATGTGGAGAAACAAATGTTGCTCATTAATCCAAATTGTATTGGAAATCAATCAACCCACTTGTTCTTCTCTTCAACTCAGTCATGGACGGAGAAAAAGCAACTGCTGAAAACATGAAACCTCATCACCACGAGTTATCCACAGGAATTTCCTGTAACTTCCACACCTCTCAGCACTGCTCCACACAATCTCAACCTCAACCAGCACCTCGGTCTCTCCGTACAAAGTCTGAATAACTCACATGGACTCAGGTTTGAAGAGTTGGGAAGGATGAAGCGAGGACTACTACCTCGCCAACTAATCCCATCACTCGTAATGCTGATGGATTTGGATGGAAGGCAGTGGTGAATTATGAATTCATTAATGAAGAGCATATGATTAGAGGTTTCTATTTAAGGTGTAGTGGAAGAGGGAATAGGAAAAGGCAGTGGTGAGCAGAGACTTATGGGCGGTGGGCAGTAGGTTCGGTAATGCAAGTGGTAATTTCCGTTGACAGTCTTCTTACTCCGTACCTTGTAATTATAACCAAGTAAAAATAGGATCGTTATTGTTAGCGAAAGACGAAGCGGCGTGTAATATGGAATTTAGACAATGCTTAAGACATCTCTTGGTTGGAGGACGATGATTATTTGGACTGTGCGGGATGGTGAGCTGAAAGAGTGAGCTCATGATATGAATATCCCTTGGTGGGTTTCCTCGTAAGCGATACACTTCTCCCTCCCGCTTAATTAAACGTGTCATTATTATTTTTTCATCCTCGCTCAGCTCGACGTATTAATTACAGCTGCGAAGACTAGCACGTGTCAGACTGAGCAAGATCCATTTTAACTCACAGCCTACGCGTAATTCTCCTGCTCCTTAATAACAATCGCTCCTGCCACTCTCCTCCGTCATCCTACATACAATTCTACACAATCAAAATCTGATTTACAAAGAACGTTTCTAAGGCAGAAAAAACCACGTGGATTACTTCAACGCCGCCGAGTCTCTCATCATCAGCCCTTGTCTCTTCTCTCTCAATTCACATTTTCCAGCACCTCAACCAACTCGCCATTCCCTCCACATTCGCCACACAGCCATCTCTCCTCCACTTTTCCACATACGTCCTCCATGTACGCACTTGCACATACGTTGACAAAACTCCTCAAAATTCACATCCTCAATTATCCAATTATGAGTCGTTTTCATTTCACAAACTCTAGTCTCGATTCTTGAGTCATGGATGAAATGCAGGAGCAAAGGACTTATCGCGCAATAATCCTTCGCGGTGTGCAGTGCTCAAGCAGCTCCAGTGTTCAGTTCTCCTTCGGAATTGTTTGAGAGACGAGGAAGGGGAAACTGGACGGTGAGGTGTAGACGTGAATTTGTTGAACCAACTGGCACTCGCCTCCATTCCGACGAGCTTAACTAATTCCCTAATCATGCTCCACCAGTTCCAGTCCAATTGAGTCTTCATCCAGTGTCAAGTTAAAAAGCCAAGACAAGGACTTGTCACGTCAATTCAGCCTCACTTTTCACTCCCACTTGATGACGAAGGTGCTTTGGTGCTATAGAATGGATGTGATCCCTCGAAAGTCAATGTAGACCTGGTCTCCTTTCCTTTCCTCTCGCACTTTCTAGCCTTTTCGTCTTTGGTGGTGGAAATGAAGGAGGTCTGGGTACAAAGAGGTAAAAGGGCTGAATTATTTCTACGAGGAATCGTAGAAATTGCATTGGAACGGAGGGAAGGAATAAATCACTTGGCTAATTGATACGACTCATTTCTCATTTAAAATTCATTAGAAAAGTCTCGTTGGGCATTGACAAAAGACTTTGCTGTCATCGTGAGGGAAAACTCACCCTGGCCCTTTGGTCCTGGTCCCATCCCACAGAATCCCAACCACAAGCGCAGTGCATAACTAACTATTAATATGTCTTTGGATTTTAGTTTGCATTTTTGTTCAATCTCTCATTGTCTACGTCTGCATGTGTGTCCATTGCTTACGAGTTCTAGTTGCACACGCTCGCAATTCACCTCACCTGACTCAGCTCAAGTGGAAAGGAAAAAGCGAATCAGCATTCAATTTAAAAATGGTTAAAAAACTGTCATATTGCCAATCCACATCGCGCATCGACTGATTTAAGACATTATGTACAACGGAATCACGGACTTGATGCATGGATTGCAGGACTTGGTGAAATATGAGCCTTGAGACTGGATCGGAAAAACTCGTCAATGAATTTGCATAAAGTTAAATGCTCGACGCAAGAGCGTCTACAAAGGTTTACGTGGAGCAAATGACAAGGTGAAAAGTAGGAGTGGATATTTAATAAGAATAAGTGATTTGAAATCAGAACCCGAACAACGACTGCGAGTGAAGAATGATTGACTATTGAAATTCGAATTGGAATTGACCTGTGCGTTCCTGCTTCCCACTGCACATGGACAAAGGAACAAAGTTTACAACTCGAGGAGTGAGAGGCATGCGGAGTGCATACCAAGTGGGCCGAGTCAGTCGAATGCGATAAAAATAAAACAAAAGCTCAGCACATTATTAGTATTAGAAATGAGAGGGATTTGTGGCAGGACGATGGAAATGCTCCACGTCCATCGACAGTGGGCATGTAACGTGATTGCTACTTGTGCATGTTCGAGGAACGGAGGATCCTCTTTCTTTTCCTCTCGTGGATTCCATTGGACTCAGTCACTCGGAGAGGATGACGGTCTAGTCAATCATGTGATTGGCATTTATCCGCTCAGCTCTGAAACAGAGAGAGGACTAATACAAATAGTACTTGAGTCCTTTTATTAAGCAGTCGATTATTGTTTTAGATTTGTCATGACAGAAAGGACTGAGAGGATTGGAATGATTCAGAGGCCGCGACTGGGACAATAAGACATCCGTCTTGTGGTCCTCTTGCTCAATTCCATCTGTTGCGACTATTATTAGCATTGGATTGGATTATTGGATAGACCGACCGCAGCTCCTCGGACAAGTGATAAGAAAAGGCAGAGCAGAAAGACAAGCTGACTTGGACTTATTGGAATTTGGAATCAGAATTCTAATACATAACAAGACAAGTAGACATGGACGGAATATGAAATCAGCATCGAGAATAGCTCAGAGTCAAGACTAAAGAGTGGAGCGCAAACGGATCTTCTGTGAATTATGAGACATGATCAAGCCAAAGTCATTTATCCACGAATAGATGTGTGAATGATACGGCGGTTTGGAAGAGAAGCGCACGAGAGATGAACGAGATGGCCGAGATGAGAAGTTGACATGTGAGATGGATAGGTGCACCTCGGAGATGATCAGAATTCAGAATGCAGAAGCATTCGAGGATTTCTGAATTAGATTTGGCGCTCATCACCGCGTACACGCAGTCATCCACCGAGTGGAGAGAAGAAAGAAGGAAAGCAAGGACCGAGTATCATCACAAGCTCATAAATCCCCTGCAGTCTCTTCCTAATCCACCTTTCAAAACAAACTTGAGAGCATAAATAACTTTCTAATTTTCAAATCTGTCTCTGCCCGTCCATCTTCCTATTCAATCGCATCAACGTCACTTTCAGTCCACTCCAAATCCCACCACATCTGCATCTCGCATCTCCCACCAACACAAACAGCAACATCAACACGGTCAATGAATTTCAATTCCATTAATGGCCTCGCATCCAATAATGCCCCGCCATTACATCATTCCCTCACAAACACAACACAACCATTTCAATCTCCATCCGTCCCTACCACATCTCATTTCAAATCCACAGTTTCTAATTATATAAATCATATCATCCTCTTCAAATAACAACTCGCATCCCGCAATTCCCAAACATCACTCACTCACTCAATACATCCATGTCAGCATTTCTTTTCATTCTACTCCCAAAACCTCATCCCTTCCACCAGTCACAACCAAACTTCATCTCAAATTCTCTCCTTCCTCACTCTTTAGTTATGTCCCGATGACAAAACCTGTGCTCTTTCCTCCTTAATCCCACCTCTAGTCCCAATATCTCTAGGCCTCCACTCATTTACCCGCTCAGCACATCCCGAAACCGAAATTGCCTCCAAATCCCTGTGTCCACCAACACGACTACCTCCAAGCTCTGGTGCTCGTCGTTCTGATTTTCCCATCACCTGCAGCACAGTACGTCACAGGAAAGACAGCAATGCACTTGATCAACTACAGACTACGATGATTCCACAGCAGAAATAATTGACAAGGACCACGTACCTTTACTCTTTACAAGTCGCACTTGTCTACCGCTTTTTGCAGAGCTGTGGATGCGAGAAAGGAAAGGTTGGAAGATAAAGTTACGCTATGGAATTAGGCTTGATATTGACGTAGATCGATGTTGTGGACAAGACTACAAGTTTCTTCCCTTCACATCTCGTCCA
>JAAXYX010003864.1:0-13413 GCA_036851915.1 Ptenothrix huangshanensis | reverse complement strand
CGGCGGGAATGTGCGCCGAAATTTTTTTTGATTTTTTCCATTAGTTTTATATGGTTACCAGGGTCTAACAAACAATTTTCGACGTCTGCCCTTAAGGACCTATACTTTCGGCAAACTACAATGTTTACAAAAAGCCCTAATAAATTTTTTACAAAATATCAACGAATAATTCCATAATAGTTGCATCTATTAAAAGTAGTAGTTTTTTTTGGTAGACTTATGTGTAATAGAATCTTCTGTAAAAGATTATGGAGATCACTATTGATTTTTGCTATTAACGAGTTGCTTGCTGCGATTAATAGATACCCCTATTATTATTTTTTACCGAAATCTCTATCAATATTTTTTTACCGTGTAGTGTCAAAAGTGTGATTCCCAAGGCAGCCTTATTCGTTGTTAAGTTACTAGTTATCCTAAGACGTTGAATTGCAATCCTTGATTTGTCCAAGAAATATTTAAAGGAGATAACTACATCATGTAAGTAGGTAGAGATCTACGTGCATGATACTGTCTTCGAATCTTTCCTTGAAGCTGAGTGTCAACCAATAAATCTGCTGATAATCTGGGGTTATTAAATGGAAATCTTCCTGCTCATGCTCTAAACGCTGGGAATGAAAGTGAAGACCAGACTCAAGCAGTTGACACCGAAAAGAAGGAAATATACGAACCTTGTCCCATTTATTTTAAAAATATGTATGTATAAATGATTGAAGAAATTAAAGTGATAGGTTTATATGTAAGAGCTAGAGGTACTTTTACCACTCACACTCAATTTAAGAAATTTCAGTTTCAACATTTAGATTACTATGTACAATAGTTATAGATATTATGCTTATTGCATTACGTGGTTCTATTCTTTATAACCATCATCTGTACGGATCATAACTTAATAAGTGAAAATAAACTATAATAACCTTAAGTTAAAAATATTATTTTCGGTATACTGAGTCGTGAGGCTACTGCAGTTGTGCAACAGTGACTAAATAAAGTTCTTTCTCTCTGGGATCTTCCTTTGAGTTTTTTCTATTTTAGTATCTATGTTGCTATTTGTTGCATTGCATTGCGTCGCATTACAATATATGAGACAGAAAAAATTTCAAGAGTGTCACTTCGAGTGATGTAGAATGTAGAATGGGAATCGGTTCCAAAGCAGCAGAAAAAAGCGACACGGGAACATATCCCAAATACTACTATAATATGTAGTAATATTCAACTGAGGTTTCCATTGATCTTGTGATTTGCCGAAAGTGTAGGTGCTACCTATGCAGCGCAGGAGGCTAGCGCATCGGTCTAAGACCCTCCATGTCCTGCATTCGAATCCCTTACCGTCACTTTTTTTTATTAAGGTGAATGTGTAGAAATTTCTATTGATGTAATAGAAATAACTATTAAATTAATCAATATGGATCTTGTAAAGTGTAATAGCCGTCTCCATTAGTTTTTACAGGACAAGCTATAGAATGGATTAACATAAATCCTTATTGATTTAATAGAGGCGACCGGTAAAAGCTCAACATTTAAAACTTTCGACGAATTTAATAGATTCCTCTATCGATGTTTTTGTTACAGTGATTTCTATTAGAAAATAATAGAATTCCCATTGATTTCCGACTGTTTTTTAGCGTGTAGTCCAATATGGTATGAGCTTTATTCCACGCCGTCGATTGGTTTAACAAACTTTTATTATAGTAGCCGTTTCAGCCTCTACTTTTTATTTACTCCTTTAAACCATTGACAATTAACTACTGTTAGCTACTGCATATAAAGTTCATTGAATTGTCTCTGCCTACTCGGTAATTTGTCCTGGATTCACTGCAGCATAAAATCCTATTTCGCTCCATAAAGGTAAGTTAAAGAAAATCAATAGTGAATTGATAGTAGACGAAAATAAAGCAGGGGATCTCATCTAGAAGTCGAGTAGGAATCCGAGCAGCAAGAGTAGGAGAGTAAGAAGTGCGAATGCAAGAGTTAAAAAAAATACGTGAAAGAGTACGAGGCAGGTGAAATACTTGTGTAATTATCCATTCATCATGAAAGTACATCCACCCTCCTTCCCTTCCCAGGGGTTATTACTCCAACTAGAAGTTTTTCTGAAAATTGATTCGCAACGAATTGAACGATTTGAAATTGAACCCATCGCATCAATTGACGTAGCTACTTACCTTACCTTCCTTCTGGAATAGCTTTTTGGTCGAGTGTCGAGTGGGTAATATGATAGATTAATTATTGCTCCGGTAATATGGACAAAGCCCAAAAATTGGGGAAACACTCAGAAAAGGGTGATAATCTTTTCTTCAGTCAAAAAAACTCTATTTGGAAGTTATTTTGCAATTTCGAAGTACTTTCAATTTTAATTTCATAAAAACTCGATTGGATACGTTGGATATGAAGATTCTTTATATCATTGTGTATTATCGGAATACACTGGATTTTCCTTTGGAATGTCTGCCTCCATCGAATTGTACAATCTTGCCTAGAATTTTCTAACCATTGTTCCCTGCTCGTGTGCTTATAGTAAAGGAAGGGCAATGTTTTATTCGTATAAATGGGAGGAGGGAAGAATGAAAGGCGAAGGGAGAAGGGAAAGTTAAGCGGTTTATAGTTGTGGGTTAAATGTAACAAGGCTATCTATCTGTCCTGCCAATATCAATAAAACTACACATTCATTTATTTACTGAGAAATGCACTACAATGTCAGGGAAAATCAAGGATGAATTATGGGTGGAAGCAGAAAGGAGAATCACCGTAAATTTTAATATAGAGTCTTCCGTAATCAAAGAAGGAATGGTGACACAATGCTACTCCCCAGTCTTGAACGTATAACTCAATGAATATTAAATTTCAGTCTGATTGATGCCCAGGATGAGTTCTACTTGCCTACTTTATTTCCCTGATTGTACAGCCGTCACGAAACTTTTCAAAGCTATCACTTACAAACTTACAAACTTAAGTAGGTACCTCTCGCTCACAAACGCACGTATGTACGTATATGCAGTTATAGACACACGCCTGCAACCAAGAAAGAGGACAAAAGTACCTACGCAACTATGAAGGTAGAAGCAATGGCTAAAGTAATAAGAAGCGGAGTTCTTCAACAGACAGTTTCATACGGAAATGCCTATACCAGCAGCACCATCATACCACACACCACACCAAAGAAGATACTTTTTTTCTCTCTAGAAATCTTAGGGCGATAATTTATTTGGCAGTTCCAAAATAATCTTTTTAGCAGTTACGAAATATTTTTTTTGGCTGTTACAAAATATTTTTTAGCAGTAGAAACTTTAGCAGTTTGAAGTAGCAGTTAATTTGGTTATTTGGTAGCTTGTTTTTTTATTTTGCAGTTGCGTGTTTATTTGGAAATTCATCACATCGTTTGTATATTGAGTAAGAATCGTAATTCATACTTTGTGTTAGTTGCAACGAAAAGCAAACTGTGTTAGCTTGTAATTCCAGACACAAGGCCGTTTTCGTTACATTTGTGATAAAATAGAGCTTTTTATTGTTGTTCTTGAGCTTTCTTGTCAGGTCTATTCAGCGGGAGCTGGTTTTACAGAGAGAGAGGACATTTAAAATTAGAGTAAGAATGTAGAACCCAGTATAAAAAACTAAAATTTAATTGAAAAAACAGAAAACAAAAATAAAATAAATATGAACTTATTTAAAACTCAACAATGGATAATGGTTGCGTAGTTTTGTACAAACCCAAGATCAAAAGTGAAGTGCAATTGCCCTAAGTTATAAAGTTGAAGAAAACAACATGTTTAATTATCAAGGTCTAACTTTGATTAGGGACGGGTGGTAGAATTTGAGAATCTTAAAGACGAAGAATTTGCAAATTAAATTACTTTTTAAGTCGAGCTAGATTGAGGTCAGGCTAAAAACCAATAACATGCAATTAATATCTACACAATATACAGGTAAACACGTTTGTGGCATGGTTGTTAAACGAGGACGCCCAGCAAAACAAATGCTGCATTAGTTCGTTCGGATTATTTAATCTTATATTTTAATCTTTAGTTGTATTTTTGTATTCTTTTAAATTGATATAACTGCTAAAAATCGTAATTTAAACTGTTGATTAAAATATTTTTTGGCATTCTTACTGCTACGCATAACTGCTCGAAAAAATAATTTTTGCTACTGCTAGTAGAATACTGCCAAAAAATTCCTTACAGTCAAAAAAACATTTCCCCGAAATCTTAGTTGTTTCTTGAGAAATCTAATTAGGTAGTGCAAATGATTTGATGAACTACAGAATAAAATCCATCTCAAATGCCAATTTTTAGTAGCGAGTAAATGTAAAATGCAAGACATAGGCTTCGTTCTTTCCCCTTGTCGTTGCTCTTCTCTGGCTCTAGCATTATATTAATTTAATTCCTATATCTCCGCATTAAATGATCATATTCTATTTCAAGCATCCCAGGAAATATCCGAATTCTAGGAGTAATAGGAATCAGGGGAACGGCGACGGGAATGATATTAACAACACCAACAGCAACAACAAGGTTGGAAAGAACAAGAAGATAGAAAATAAAACGTTTTCTTCTACTTGCTTGGAAGTAGAGGTCGTAAAAGAACAAGAAAACAAGAGCTCATTAAAGAACCTCAGTCTGTGTATGCCTAATGAACTTTGCAAATCTCCTAGTTACCCCCAACAATTCTTCGTCGTATGCCTCTGTTAATCCTAACATTGCCTGACCCCATTATCCCATAATACTTAGATTCCAACAATGCCATAATTTGTTATCAATGATCTAGTGAGTGTGTAGAGATACGCTTTCATCTCACCCCGCTCTGTGATTTCGGTCACACCTATGACTTCACTTACTCTAGAGGAGGACGAATGTGAGTGTGAGTACCGCAAGGAAAATATGATTGCTGTTCTCCCCTAGGTAGGTAGACTTTAAAACCTACATTGGTTATCCCCGTCTTCAGCTTGCCAATAAATGCTTAGGTATGTAGGAAATCTTATTTATGGCTATGCTAACTTTAAATCTGGTTTACATCAGTTACATCGTTTTTGTGGCATTTACTGGCACAAGAAGTGATGACAATGCTAAAACTTTTATTCCGAGCCAAAGTATTCTTATTACAAGGCAAAAATTTTCTTGTGGAGGAGGAATATTCTTGGAATCTTACATGTTCAAAACATTCAAATGTACACAACTAGTCTAGTTAGGGGTGTGTATTCACTTATGAGACATGAGCTTGGGTTCGAGTTGGAGCTTGAGCTTGAGCTGGATTTGGGAGTTGGATTGATGAACGAGTTGAAATCTTTAAGCTCATCTCATGCACTTTTTGCTCTTCCTTTCAACAATATTTTCTGGACTTCAAAATCCGGAACTAGTAAAATCATCTTAGCCTAATTATTCTAGTACACTAGATGGAGGGTCGATGCGATAAAGTTTCCAGGAGATAAATCAACTTTCACGAATTCTTCGGGTGGTTTTCTATTCTTCTTCTTCTACTCTTGTTTTTTATCCCCTCCCAGCAAAGAACGAGAAGAAACGGAGAGCGAGAGAGAAGTTGAGAAAAAAGTGTTCTTGTCCTAATGCGTTCTTTTGCGCAGCCCCGTTGACACACAATAGTGCAGCTACAGTTTGAAGAGGTTGGGGTGGGGATGTAGGAAACGGAGTGTAAGCCTAGCCTACAGCAATTTGAATTTATACAGCCTCCCCAAAGAATGGCAGTGTTCCTGAGCGAAAGCAATTATCCCAAAAAATACGAGTGCAATTTTGCTATTATTAATGAGTATTCAGGTTCAGTACAAACTCATTGGTGCTCCGTATGTACAATCCACCCATGCTATGCTATGCAACTCATTCATAATTGACAGGTTTTACCTTATTTGCCAACAGCCATTTCTGAAGGTCGAGCATTTGAGAGTTGGACAACAAAATGGTGTTGAGACTTGTATCTACACTGTAAAAATTAAAAATCCTAAAACAAGAAATAATGCATCTAAAACCCTGAATACCGTAAAAATTCTAATAAGAACCCCGCTATCACTGTAAATATTGGCTTTTCTCTGCGACTCCGGCTATCATAATGCTGAAGTATAGGATTTGACCCGGCTAAGCAAAAGGCAGGCGATCTTCAGAGGCAGGCTCTCTTTCGAAGTTTTACGGTACCTACAATGTAAAAACTATGCAATCTTAAAACAAGAAACAATACATCTGAGATGTATTCCTAATTATACTAAATACTGGTAGAGTTTTTTCGATTTAGATGTATTTATGTGCATCTTGAAGATGAAACCTGACGCATCTTGAAGATGCACTAAATGGAAAATACATCTTCGTCTCAGATGTATTGTTTCTTGTTTTAAGATTGCATAGTTTTTACAGTGTACTGATATTTAGTATAGGTAATCTCGAAAATAGCTTCAAGTGCATCTTCAAGATGCGCTATTTGCATCTTCAAGAATCTGGCGCATGTAGATCATCTACCTAGATTGAATCAAGATGTATTTTTGATCTAAATGTGCTAAACGCATTTTAAAGGCTCATCCACACTTCACTTCACTTTCAGAGCCGAGTGAAGGTAAAGTTTCTACTTTGTGACATTAGCAGTAGAGTTTTACTTATCGTTGCTATGGCCACAAAGTAGAAACTTTACCTTCACTTTGTTGTTAAAGTGAAGTGAAGATGCGCCTAACAGATGCGCCAGGTTCGATTAAATACATCTAAACAGGAAAAACTCTGCTAATATTTGACCCCATCTCGAGTGCATATTAATATTTACAGTGTACATACATATATATTTGTACTACTCGAATGGATCTTGTTTATAGTTGATTGGCTTAAAGGGGAAATGTAAATGCTGGAAAACGTTGCAAGTAGACAGCTTTTTTCTTCCTTTTAGTATGCAGGCATAAAGAAGGAAAGTGAAAATGTAGAAAAATTGTTTTAATGAAAGAGACTTTACATGCGTAAACTTGTCTAGAGTTCGACTGGGTGAAATGAGTTGTACCCTCGTTTGGAGATTTGTGTGTCTCTTGTAATGGCAGGAGAAAGGTAGAAAGAGGTAGAGACAGAGAAAGGTCATTTGGGTATACATCACATGAGCAGAGAATTGATGTTGTTGAAGAAAGGTTTATTTTTTCATTTTAACATTTCGAAGTGTAAAAAAAGTCGTAAAAGCGTGTATAACATTGTTCGCGTAATAAAACGTTATGAACGCACCTTGTACTGGTTCGTGTGCTTGTCGTGGTTGTCATGCACTCTCCCCAGATTACCTACTATGACATGACTCAACCTCAGAAATGCTTTACTCTCGCTTAAAGCATTTAGTTAAATACGCTTTTGTGTCGTACTCTCTAATGTACTAGGCTATATACTCCAGCCTATATCGAACTGAGAGATGTGGGACGGAAAAAAAGATAGAGCCTCCTGAATCTGGTGAAATTTTGTTGCAAATTCAAAAATGGTTAGCATTGTAATTAGTAAAAAGGGTGTAACAACAGTCTCCTGTACTTACGTACCGGAGACTGGATCCACTCTTAATATTCAGCCTTTATTCGAGTTCAAGAAAATCTCAATAAAATTGGGACTGCGTAACTGTGCAACTGTTGGACTGTGCAACTGTGGAAGACATGAGCTTGGCATTTGAAAAGCGTGGGACGTAGTCTCTTCTTTGCCTTTGCTTGTGCAGAGTGTAGTCTAGAGTAGAGTTGGGGATTACGGGCGAGTTGAGAGAGTTGAGAGGAAGACGGAAGGAGGACGATCAATAGAAGACAACTGCATGCACCATCAGAGCAACTCGAACCAAGCTCATAGCCAAGAGAACTAGGAAACTAGGAGACTAGGACTAGTCGAGCCCACAAAGTACTTTACTACTACCGACCTGCAGATCAAGCACAAGAAGCTACAAGGCAACGAGCAACTCAGCCGGAGTCGGGGAGAGAAGAAAAGACCGCTACGAGCAGAAATACCACACCAACAACGAGTCATCGAGCACCACTCATTCACACACCGTCTATTGCTTAAATATCCACGGACTTCATCCCCATCCTCCAACATTTTCCTCCGACTCCTGCTCTCCTCCTTTATCCATTAACGCTAATAGCCCTAATGATTTCTTTACACAATGGCATCGCAATCTTGAATCACAAATCACCTCCACAATGGCAATAGCAAATCTAATTTATAAAATTCAAGATACGTCGACACTCTATACACTCTCAATACTTCACCTCCCCTGCCGTCTTCACCTACAATATATTCCCTTCCATGCGTTTCTCTCTCTGCTGTCGTGATAAACTAACTTTAAGTTTAAGTTACGGGGTAAATGCTACTGCAAATTTCCTCTCAATCATCTCCTGCCTCACATCTTATGTCAATATTTACCAGCGCATCACATTCTAACAAACGCAATAAACCGCATCAATATTCTTGCCTAAGCTGATAGAGACAAATACCAGTAGAATCCGAATTGCAAATGGTTTGATTTTAGACGAGCAATTAGCACAATTAGTGCATAACCGAAATCAAATTCCTGTTCCTTAATTTATAATTATTTAAGGCTACTTCAGAGTTCGAAAAATAAATGAAATGAAATGAAAGTTCCTTAGAGACCAGTTTGTTAGATTTAATTTTTTCGTTTTCAAGCTGCTTCGTTTAATGAGACAAAATGAATTTTAGTCTCGTAGAATAACGAAAAATAGTTAGCTTCAAAAAATTAAAAAATAACAGCAAATTAAATTAAATGATTGCAAATGATATCAATGAACGTCAATTTTTGTGATATACATACATACATGGAAAAAACTATCACGTTTCATTTCATTTCATTTCATTTCATTTCATTTCATTTCATTTCATTTCATTTCATTTCATTTTTTTCGAACTCTGAAGTAGCCTTTAAGCTTCAAATATGTTTTCCCATCAACCATAGGCGTCCGAACCTCACGAAATGAGGGAACCCTCATTGCCCTCCCTCTCGACATGAGGGTGAGGGGAGGGTTTCCAATTTTGATAAGGGTAAGGGGAGGGCTAAATGTTTGGGACAGATATGCCATCAACATGTCTGCAATCTGCGATATTTCAATCCTCGTTACCGTTGCTGTTGCCATGGACATGTGCGTATCGTTATTCGTCACCATGTTAGGTCCCTGGAGTTATTAATTTGTTTTGCTTTAATTTTTTTGCTAATTTATTTTGCTTTTGCAAAGTTTTTAATTACTACGAGCAGCAGTATTCCATATCCTAGGCAATATGCATACATGAATACGACTGACTGACTGCATTTCATGTTCATGATCATATGATCAGACACGACATATGTATAATAGGTATGTACGTTTGTTTTGCACGCTATTCGCAGATTTTTGGAAATGCTGTTGTTGCCATGGACGGGGGCGTATATTTATTTGGTATCATAATAGGTTTCCGTTATTATTATTTAATTTTTCGTGAATATTTTTAGTTATTGTTTTTTGCTTTTGCAAGATTTTTATTACTATGAGCAGCGCTACTCAATATCATAGGCAAAATGCATATGCGAATTGCGAATCCGACTTACGGCAGACTGCATTTCATTGCATTTCATGTACATACACGACGTACGTTGGACGTACCCACCTACCACCGTTACCATTTGGAGCGATTGAATACCAGACGTCTGGAATAATATTGGAAGCAGAATAATACAGGGTATTTCAAAATATGAACATGCAAGTGGTTGTATGTCCATATAGGTAGATGCGCGTACGTGCAGGACGTCTGGTGCAGGGCACAATGCAGTGCACTGGAACTGGACCACTGTAGTGGCAGGCAAGCTCAGGGTAATACAATTTTTGAAAATAGTCAACATCCGTGCTAGAGTAACTAAGCGCGAGAGTATCAGATGAAAATCAGTTGTATTGTATTGAAATGTGAAATACCGGGAGGCCCAGAGGAGAGGAAGAAATGGTAAGCGAGTGCGGGAGAGTAGGAAATGGTTAAAAGTGGCTGAAAATGACCCAACAATTTCGGAGGTGTAACAACTATGGATTTAGCCAACTAGAATCAATGATATTCAGACCACTATCATTACTCCATATGTAGGATCTAGTTGCAGGTTCCATTTACTCCGTTTATTTCCTGAGAGGTTTTTCCTAAATCACAATTTCAATGTACTAGCAATACCTCTTTTTAAACATTTTATCAATGACTGTTTGCACCCAATAGGAAACTCAGTTATTACGTCTATTACCGAATCGGCGAGGATGCGACTCGTGTTATTACCTTCTATTTCGGACTCAAGTTACCTTTTTCACAGTACGAGCTGGTGCCAATGATTAATTTTACTGTCGTGTACTCGGGTACGTTGAATGGTCAAGCGAATGTCACCATTTGTATTAGGCTCACTCCACGAATGTATGTGTACTCTCACTCTCACTGCTCGAACCTTGTCGAGAGGAGAATACTACCGTTAGTTAGCCCATCCGGCATCCTCCGACTGGTCATTAAACGGACACCTAATTATTATTATTATTGATTTATTGTGCATTTCATGCAAGGGCATCGCCCATTACATAATTACACATAGTATTAAGTGATAAATATGATTACTTAATTAATTATATTTTGTTACAAGGAGTCTGAACTTATAAGAATTAAGAAACAGGAAATGCAGCCAAAGATAAGCGGAATACTACAGCCGAACCGACTTAACGTATATTAATTTAGTAGTTAAACGATAAATGTCACTAATAAGACAAGGAGAGTAGGCATTTAATATCGTATAAAACTGTGCCCTGGAAATACATGACAAATTATATTTACTAAGTATTACCGTAAATTCTCTAATAACTCCCGGGGGAGTTATTTGCAAAATTTTCTTTCAGCAGGGGGGAGTTATTAGAGAGGGGGAGTTATTCCAAAAATCAAAAATTTTGCACCTATTTTAAATGCAAATAAGGTTTTTCACAGCATAATTCATAATTACACGAAAATTGATATTAGAAAAACGAGTAATTGTGATCACCGCAAATTATAGTAAAGCTTTCAAACAACGGGTGTTAAAATTATGAACGAGAGGAAATCATTAAATCATAATTAAAGAAGACACATTTTAGAAATATGTGTTTATTCCTACTAATTTTAATATCCGGTTACCACAGTTTATTACCCTTTATTACGCCACTGAAGATGTTGCTAGTTTTTGTGGGTATCTTGAAAGTTAAGTCTTAAGTTAAAATTAAATAAATACACACAAAATATTAAATAACGCATAACATTAAATCAAATTTAATTTCATTTATCAAATTAAAACGAAATTCCAGATTTGAGACGGGGAGTTATTAGAGAGGGGAAGTTATTGGAGAGGGGGAGTTATTTGCAAAAATCAGATTTTTGATGGGGGAGTTATTGGAGAGGGGGAGTTATTTGCAAAAATCAGATTTTTGATGGGGGAGTTATTGGAGAGGGGGAGTTATTAGAGAATGGGAGTTATTAGAGAATTTACGGTAAATGTCTTTCCCTGTCAAACCTCTTACAATTTATAAAGGAGTGAAAAACATCAACGTCTAGACCACATAAATTACAAAGTTCATTCTCGAGAAATTTTGCCGATTTACCGTTGACAAAAATAATTGCACCGACCGGATTTGGAACCCTTATATATTGGCAAATCATAATACAAATAGTTAGCGGAGATTGCATCCTTTTTAAACAGCTTAAAATCTAAATTAAACGTTGAATCTATTACCCGTCCCAGGTCCCGTTGAATACACTGGTCGTTGACTATTTCAACAATCTTATCAATATAATTATGTATATAAAATTTCTTCCGATTGGGGACACCTATTAATTATACGTATTATTACATCGGCAGTCAGTGAAAGGAAAGAGGCGAAAAGAAAGTTAAGTCTTAAACTGCAATCACTTTCACTTGGTTTTATTCATTTGTCAGAAGAGAATAACATAAGACTGGGTTCTAGAATTCTTTTGTACACGGTAAAAAAAATATGTAATAGAGATTTCTATTAAAAAACAATAATAGAGCTCTCTTTTAATTGTAATATGGAAAGCGGTTAAATTTCAAAAAGTGTTCAATTGAAAATCCGGTTGGTTTTGGCTTAATATATCGTCGATGAAGAGTCAGAATGACCTAAATCCAAATGCATCAAAAGGCAAGACGATTTAAGTCCAATATAGGTTAAAAGCACAATAACCTAAATCCATTAGTTTAAATATGGAATTAGGTCATTCTGTGTTTAAGCCGCTTTGGATTTTGTGCATATTGCTTTTTAGCGGAATTTGGATTTAGGTCATTTTGACTCTTCATCGACGATATGTATATATCTATTAACATGGGAAAGTGACAGTGATCTCTATTGATTTTTACATAAAATTCTAATGCACAGAAAACAACCGAAAACTCTATTACGTCTAATAGAAGTAGGTAGCTATTACGCCATTATCAGTTAATAGACTCTATTAGTAACATTCGACTAGGGTTTCCATTGATCTTGTGATTTTTCGAAAGTGTAGGTGCTCAAAAGCAGCACTGGCAACTGTTACCTATGCAGCGCAGTTGTCTAGCGCGTTGGCCTATGTTGGTAAATGTCCCGGGTTCAAATCCCACGACCATCACCATTTTTTTTATTAAGGTGAATGTGTAATAGAAATCTCTATTAATGTAATGGAAGTAACTATTACATTAATGAATAGGGATCTTGTAAAAAAATGTAATAGCCGTCTCCACTAATTTTTACAGAACAAAGTATAAAATGACAATCAACATTTATCACTAATGATATTAATACAGGCGACAAGTAAAAGCTCAACATTTAAAACTTTTGACGAATTTAATAGGTTCCTCTATCAATGTTTTTGTTATAGTGATTTCTATTAGAAAATAGTAGAAATCCCATTGATTTCCAACTATTTTTAGCGTGTATAGTCCACGTAGTCAAGCTTTCAAATAAAAAGCTTTCTATCAGAATTTTTCTTTTGATTCCGCACACACGGCTATACGGGCACGTCGCTGTGGACTGGACTGTGTCTACGATAAATCGTTACGTAGCAGTAGCGACCTATCCTCTCTCAGTTGTCGCTTGCTTTTGCGATGCTTTTCTATGCACTTTTCCTCTCCTCTCTCCTATTTCCAACTTCCTATCATTCAATCCTTATCCAATAAAACCCTTTCCTTATACTCATATGGTTTTGAATTCGCAACAACGCGATTCCAACACGCGAGCAGCTTAATTGTGCCTGAGGAAGAGCAACAGCTCGAAGCGTTGCATACTAACAAATCGTGAGTTAATAAGCAAAGTGGCAGTGGCAGACATCCATTTTTTCTTAAAACAAAAGTGGCGAAAATCCAAAAATCCCTAAAAGCAAAGTGACGCCATAATATAAAACTGAGGTAACCAGTCAGAAGAGCGTGGGTCAGAAGAGCGTGGTCAAAAGATCGTGCAGTCAG
>JAAXYX010003863.1:0-13414 GCA_036851915.1 Ptenothrix huangshanensis | reverse complement strand
CCACTAATTAGCAATTAAAGGTAGATACTTGTCTCGCTATTTGCTACCATTTATCTTTGCCATTCCACAGTTGCATAATCTGAGAGATTACAAGAACACGGAGTAAACTTGAGTAAAGGTCAGATTAAATAAATCCTTCTATTGCGCATCTCCTATGTATAATCCTCATCCCAAGTGCTGTGGGGTCACAGTGCCGTGACTGATACTAACGTCCAGATTACAAGACTAAATTAGAAAATAAAAACGTCTAGTTGACATGAAAAAATGCGTTCAATTACGAAGAAAGTAATTAGGTATGTAGCAGAATGCTACTGTGGAAGACTTGAATCTGGCAACAAGAGCAGGCGCTTGCATATTCAATTTGTCATCGTGTAGCATATCATCGTATCATATCGTATCGTATCGTATCGTATCTTGTAGCTATCGTTCGACTGTATCTAGAGTCGTTAAACATACTTATTGTTCAAATCGTCATTCGTGATCATGCTGAAGAGTCAACGTGGCTGTTGCTATATTGTAACATACGACATACAGTATTCACATGGCGTTTTCGCAATTGTTCATCCCGTGATAATGACGCTAACGTAGAAAATAGAAATGTACTTAAATGGAATTAATATTTTTTATTGCCTATTATTCTCTTCTTTAGCAAGTCTGATAGTGCAAATATGTTTACATTCAGAATAATCATGACTATGACAATGACGAATGGAACAAGTTGGGACTTTGGGACAGGACACCGAGATGAGGGCTCTCGTTCTCCACGAGCTTTTTCAATCATGGGCTCTCAACTTTTATGCTCCCCATTACAGCTAAGCTGGGGAATTTGTTCAACAGTGCATTAGCTAGGAGGAGCGATACTCTCATTGGCTCATTTCGTCACTAAAGGTTAATGCTGACATTGAATTTCTGTGAAATCAGCACATTGATAAACTATTCTTGGGACAAAATCGTTAAAAGCTCGAGCCAAAAGTCAAAGTCAAAGCTAAAGCTAAAGCCAAAAGCCAAAAGCCAAAGCTAAATTCAAGAGCCAGAGTCGAACAGTAGGCAATAAAAGGGTAGGCGTAATTATATCTGATTTAGAAGGCACGTAAATGTCGTAGAGGTACGTGCATACCGATATCCACTTGTGTGCAATAACTGGCCGTTAGAAAATTAGGAATCCTATTACGATACCAACACCAGTGCTACAAACAAGCCATAAAGCACTTAAAGCATAAGAGACAAGCAAAAAGTATCATATTAATAGGACCGCATATTGTCATCTTCTACCGCACATACCCTACACTGAGGAATATCGTGGAAG
The DNA here is from genome assembly GCA_036851915.1 of Ptenothrix huangshanensis. Taxonomy (NCBI): domain Eukaryota; kingdom Metazoa; phylum Arthropoda; class Collembola; order Symphypleona; family Dicyrtomidae; genus Ptenothrix; species Ptenothrix huangshanensis. The sequence continues at coordinate 12,108 of JAAXYX010003863.1, read as the reverse complement.
AGCAGCCAGCCGTTCACACCCTCCTCAAAACCAGTCGGCCACCTACGTCATAAGTCAACTCTTATTTAGTCACAATAATGGAAATAAAAATTGAAAAAGATGGGACTCCTGAAGGAGAATTGGGATCCATTACCTACGCTTACGCTCTGTATCCATCTCGGCGATGTAGGTAAACAGAAAGCGAGATGTGCTATAAAAAAAAGTCAAAATGGAAATCCAGGAATAAAATGAGAATAGAAGTTTATGCCTGTGCTTGTGACTGAAAGGATGTTTTGGTGGGTGGTTGAATGGTGTATGTATGTATCGCATGCTCTTGACGACGAGGACTGATGGGAAGATGTGGAAGATGTGCAGGGAATGACATATCCATTCTAGTATGGCTCTTCGAGGCGATCAGTTTCCACGGCGTACACCAAGGACAGATAAAAGAGATTATATTAGTAGCCATACAATCATACAAATGGGCTCTTTTATGCATATTGATCGATTTAACTGTCTACTCGGCAACAGCCATTCTTAGCGTTATTCCCTCAAAGTTTTTCATACTACAATTTTCCCAAGTACGTTCATGTTCATACTTGATGCATGCAAAAGGGTTCCTAGCGTCTTATTCTTACCTCGTGCGGCAAGAAGGCCCATTATATTATACGCTCTTCCCTGGATTTACACAAGCAGTGGATTCGGTGCTCCTGGAACTGACTGGTGAAGGTAGCTGTTATCAAAACTTACTTCCCTCCAGTCCTCCGTTTCCTTCCCTTCCACTTCCACCTCCACCTATTCCAGCCTTAACCAAACAACCATGCCCACGGATGCTACTTTATACTTTGTGCATACATTCATGTCAACTGTGGAAAAGTCACTCTCGCCCATGCCACTGACAATGCCAACAAGCCTGCGACTCACGTACACAAATTATCATCCTCGAAAGCCCTTCCATCTGTGCTGCGAGCATTTCCAAATTTTCTCACATACCATCATAACTTGGAGGCAGTTAAATATGCAAAAAGTAAATATACATTGCCAAGCTTCATTAAATCATCTTTGTTCTCAAGTCTGCCTCTTAACTTTCAACCGCTCCTATCCCGTATCATATCTGATTAGCTATGAAGATGAATTGGAAAATATGCGTAGGCACGAGGTTTCACTCTACCCTACCGATAACACAACTTTTGATTAGAACAACCTCAAAAGTTTGACACTTTATTTGCTCATGCAGCCAGGCTCTCAATCTCACGAGTAGACACACATGCATCAACTTTTCCATTTTACACATTTTTCCCTCTTTTCTCCTCAAATCCAATGACTTGAAGGCAGCCGAGGGATGTACAGCGGATATTGGATCTTGGTATAAGATTATTAGGTAGCTGTGTAGAATAGTCAAAGGGTAGTACCAATATCAATGGCACTCATGCATCTGCCCGCCACTTCGACATCGTGTGTGTGTGTATAAGTGATAAGTTGATGATTTTACTTGAAAATGAACAAGTGCATTGAGAGAACGGAAGCTTAATTATCGGAATCAATGGAAACACTCTTGTAGCTGTATTGATAGTAAATGTCAATGTAAATGAATGATTTGCAAGTATTTGGCAAGTCTAGCGAGACCAAGATGTAGGTATAGCGTTTCGAGATACCTCTCTCGTAGAGACTAATACATACATAAACGCTCACGTCAGAATCAAACAAGGTTCGGTTCAAACAAAATCAACATCCATTCAATGACAGGGTAAGATTTGAAATTCAAACTGTTGCCAGGAAACATGTATGTACCCGTCTGCGAAGATGATTCGTGAAGTTTGGAGATGGTCCGAACTGTCAGCAGTAACTGTGTAGGTATTTGTTATTCAATCATATGACCATGAAGCCAGGTTTTACCCACGTAAGTTCTAACAGAAGGGCAAAAAGGTCACAGAAATCACCATCTTCTTATCTCGCACCCGTCGCCCATTCCTTTTTATCACAAATGCATTGAAATTTGCATTTAATCGCCACGTAAATTACTCTGCTCTTAAGTTTGTAAGTGTGCTAAATGTTTGGTATCAAACTTTCCTTGAAATTATTTTTAATAACTTTATTGCCTTATCTCTCACTTTTATTTTTAAAAAACCTTCCAAATCGCAAACAGGAGATTTTTCACGCTCCACAAATGCTAGTGTGTGTAATAATATGCATAAATTTACATGCTTTAACGAGCAAATTAGATGAGCAATATGCGCAATTTAAACAGCTGGATGATTTTATGTCTGCCTCTATGCAAAGTTGTTAACTCTAATTTTCCTAGTTTTCATCTCTTTAGACCCATCGTCGGAATGATTTGCCCAGGGTAATTACTACTCGCATACATTACATCAGAGTAATTTTATTACACCCTATTAGGTCATAGGCTGGAAATTCAGAATGGCATAATTCCGCAATGACGAGACAATAATTACAGATCAGCTTGGTTGTTTTGCAAAAAAAAGGAAGCAGAATTTTGAAGGAGTTCCGATTCCATCGTATCGTCTACATTGATATTGATGACTAATCAGATCTATGTACAAGTGGAAATAAAACATCCCGCCTACGTCAGTACAGTTAATTGCCCAGGAAAACGCATTCAAATTCAATTCTACGGAATGCACAATAAAAAAAATTCGCAAGAATGGCAACACAAGTTAAATGACCCGACCACTAATAATATGTAAATACAAAAAAGTCACTGTGGCTGTTTGATTCTTGTTTGGGATCATTTACCGAGGGAAATGTCAAGTAAATAAATTGAGTCAAATGCTGAATCAAATTAATCCCATTACATTAAAATGATTATGAAAACAGCCGTTCCACAGTCATATAGACAAGGGAAAAGGGAAAACCTCCTGTAATCGAACCAACTATCAAATGACGTCGAGTTGGCGGCTTGTTCACAAACGAGGAATTATTTACGCTTCCCTCCTACTTTGCTTTAGTCAAGGCGATAACAGTTAATCTAATTATGCACAGCCTATTGAATTTTTGTAGGGAGTACCGTGGGCACAGGGCAGTTGCCTTACAACAAATAATTAGCACAAGGAATCATAGCAAAATCCTTTATTTACCGCCAATGAGAACTACTAATATATTATGTATAGTAAATGGTTCTTGTTCTTACACATAAACATGGCTGGTTATTTACATTACCATTTATGCTCAAGACCAAGACCCAGACTGGAGATCAAGTCGGTATTAAATTAGACGTCAAAATCACAGTGTAACGCATATCTAACCAAGGCCTGAAGTACCTAGAAAAGGTTTTCGATTCCAGGCACGTTACGCTCAAGTCCGGCAACGACAACATTATTACATACTTGACTTGTTTTCGTCGCATTTCTTTCTTATAGGTGTTCAGGTAGTGTAATCGTATAGGTAATTATATAGACGTACGTGTACGTGGTCGACCAAATCTATAGAATTCTATGCTGTAGAATGGAAGTGAAATCGGATGGAGTGATAGTGGTATGTGGGCTGTGTACTAAATTACCTACCTACCTGCGTGACATCAAATATTTACCATATGATTAACCTTATCTGTGATGTGATGTGACACAGGGGGATCAGTGATCAGCAACCAAACTTGTGCAAGCAATGCAGGCTGGAAAGGGAGCAGCATATTAAATCCTAAAACAATTCCCTGCACACCACATTCGGTCCAGATCCGTCCATACATTCAGGCACACACTTCCGACATCCAAAATCAAACCTAGTTACAGTCACCCTGCCAACCACTATCTTCCTACGAATAATTATATGGACGATTAGTCCATTAGCTATTCACACTGCTCACGGCTATTCCTTCTACCTCGGTCTAGATCTACTAGTACATCCCAGCCCACATCCCAGCCACGACGCAATCAAATTCATACTGCATTAGCAATGTTGACTTTCATTTCGGTGCCAATCAAGTGCGTATCGTCATGTTCCTCATCATCATAGCGGTCCTTTTAAGTGAACAGTTAGTCCCTATTAATCTATGAGAGCTTTGTAAGGGTGGATATATTCTTCGCACCAAGTAACTACAAGATAGGGTACTAAATCGGATGGGACAATGTAAATCTAATGCTGATACTGGATAAACCACACCAAATGCACGGAGATGCCTGACTGTCGAACTGTTGACGTATAATATAAATAATCCCTAGTCAAAGTAGGTATTCAAATTCAAATTCAAATTCAAATTCAATCCTCTTCTCAGGATTCGAATCCAATAAAATGCTACATATAAATGCGTACATATTGCATGTATGTACATAGAGATGACGTCTCCCACTGCATAGGATCAGGATGAAAATCGTACAGGCAACCACGTCATGCCATATTGCTTGTGGAAAGAGTAAAGTAAAAAATCCCTTAGTCACTGCGTTAGTAATTTGTATTTGTAGTTATGCTAATTTATTCTTAATATGATTTCACACCTGAACGGTATAAACGTCCATCCCTTCCACACTCACAACAAGCAAAGAGGCGTGTAAATATTTCATCAAAATATTTAACTTGCTCAGACACAGTGCTGAGGACTCAACATCGTAATATTGGCTATTGTAATCTACATGCACACAATAAATAGACGGCAGAAAATTGAAAAAAACAAGCTTATTGTTCAAGGAATTTCGGAGTCACGATTGCCACGAAAGCACGCGCATGTGATCACTAATTACAGGAAGCATACAAATTAACATCTCTACAGCTCCATTTGCTAGTGTGTAAGCTGTTAACTCTAACATTGTCGATTCTTCCATACTCCTAACAAGCATCAATTGATTTCCGTTCCATTCGTCTGTCTTTCCTTGACTTACGATTGCTTGGTTTGCATTTTGTTCAAGTTAGGTATTTATGTATGTAGGTATAGGTATGTATGTATGTGGGTGTTGGCATTAATAGGAATCTTATTGAGCAGAAGAGAATGGACAGAGTAGGACCAAAACAGCGTGATTTTTCAGTTAGTTTTATGTTTGAATACATTATTTAGGGCACCAGGAAAACAACAATGTAGGTAAGTGAGTACCTAGTCACATTCCTATTTATCTATGTATGTGTAAAAAAGCAAATATTTAACCTGAGAGAGAGAGAGAGAGAGAGAGAGAGGTGATAGTGCAGAGCAAAAGCTTACGATTAGTAAAAGTCTGGGCAAGCTATAGCATAGCATAGGTGTGTATATTGAGAGTTTGAGAGGAGCAAAAGAACATAAATAATCTCGACTTACCAAAACCGGTGGATGAAGTGGCAAGGAATATTTGTCTTCTATCAGTTCCAAGTAATTGGCAGGACAAACGCCCTGTCAAAAATCAAATAAAGCCAGTCAAATTATAAAAATGCATAAATTATGTGAGTTGTGAAATTGGGTGCAAGTTAAAAGACATTTTAAATACCAGACACCATGTCTAATGTGAGTAATGTGATGTGTACGTGCATCCGTATTTGTCTCTAGTGGCTTTTTGCATTACATCAGAAAGAAGCCTATTTAGGACCCTATCTCATACTACCCGGCTAGAGTAAGTTGTCTCTGCATAATAACAGGCAAACATGTGGAGTGTACTTGTGACTCGTAACTGTTTTTAGCATGTACCAGAGCAAGTAGCTATTTCTGTGAGCAAACTGAGGATTTCAACAAGTTTTTTACACACCTATCCAATCCAAGCTTCATCTCCACGCTCCAATGCTCCCATCGTACCATCGCATCCTCACAGTCACAGTGTGCTCACAGCTCAATAATAATCATAAAGATAATGTACGAGCACTGGCACTATACTATGACGATGGGCTCTGAACACATAAACGAGCGAGACTAATGTTACGAAGTTACGATTGAATTCCTTCCTATACATGCCACTTAGGAACTAGAACAAGTGTCAACCAGTTAATTTGTTAAACAACTAAAACTGATTCATGAATGAAGTTTAAGGAAATCCTTTCCCTTTAACCATGACAGTTACTGCATTACTACATTACTACATGTTCCAAGTCAATTAGAAAAAAAACTTGAGTGTATGCATGCAGACACCTACACAGATTTACGTGCGGCTGCTTCATCTATCATTATCATGATCTTCCTTCCCTTCGCTTCTGCCTTCTAACATACATACACACGTACACATACTTACAATGTACCCTAATACTACAATACAGATACAAGGCATATCTTCCATGTCGCATCTTGGCCCACTGACTAGCTCCATAAACAAGCTGCATATGGTATGTACTAATATTACGTTTGCATGGAGGTATGTCGGTCCTGTCTTGGAATTGGAAGGGAACAGATAGGTTTATAATCATGCACTTCATGGCGTTTGTGTTTACACAAGAACATCTAGGAGCAGATACGCCTGGATCTTCAGTGCATTTAATATCTGTGTAACTTGTTTTACTATTAAGTTAAAGACATTCAGCGCTATTTACTTTATTGCTATTGGCATTTACTACTTCATATGTTCCTACGTCATGAGTGCATGAATGTATCACTCTGTACGAGTAACTGCGGAGCACAATAAATTGTTAGCCACAAACTTGTACCTTGTGCCTTGTAGTATGGATGAAGTGACTGCATATGTATAAATGTATAATTACTAAATCCCTACCTATGTAGACTACACACTGGACCTTTTAACTTACTTACAGAATGATTTATAAAAATGGACAATACTCTACGTGCATGTCAAGTCAACCCCTCTCTCAATACTGTTTACGAATGAGAATGACGAACATGTGCTTGTGCTCGTGGTGTCTTAATTCCTATTGCTGTCGAGTGTCAAGTCAGTGCCTTGGAGATATGCACATTGTCATGTTGTCGCCTCACAGGATGTCAAGGAGATGTTCAATCAAGATCAATTATTTACGAGTGGTGGGTGATTCCCACTAATTTCTATTATTTGTTTATGTAGTATCTTCCTCCCCATGCCTATTTGGTAGTAGATGGAGATGTAGGTACCTACATACATCTGCACAAGAGGGTGAAGGCGGGCACTGCATATTTTGCACCACTCACTGTCTCTTCCCATCTCATTCACAGTACATATATACTCTTCTTCTTGCTCTTGCTGGCCACTTTACGTTCACGTTTCTCTACACTACATGCAAAGGATTTTCCTGTCCTCTCCTGAGCCTTACTTATGCACTTGCAAAGCGAATCCCTTCTTATCTTGTATCCTTGTTTACAAATCATCACAGTCCAAGATAGCTCGCTACAGTTTATTTTTTTAAACGAATCGCTGTCAGTTCTAAGCGTCCTCTTACCTTCCTTTATCTCCGATTCCACGCTACGTACACAATGTCTACTACCTACAGTCTTATGTTTGTAGTAAAGTACAATAATACTCGTCTTGCGAACGCCTGTATGTACTTCACTGGCTCTGTCTCTTGCTAATATTACAAGTAACAACACAAGCGCACCGGAAACATTAAACTGAACCTATTATTTCGACAATGAAAACAATTTTTCCAGCTTTGAACGCTCTTGTAGAAAACGGAGCAGAAACCTCATGTAATCTGTCTGATTCTGATAAAGCAGGCTTTAACTTGTGCCAAACAATGTCTGTTTTATTTCTCGTTTTTCATAAGCTTTTATGCGATGTCCAAAAAAATATTCGTCTTTTCCCCTTAGCGGCACGGTTTATGTAGAGTTTCTTCCTTGTGTTTGGTTTTTTAGAGTGCATATGTGCTATCTTGGAGAGAAATTATTAGATAACGTGGATATCCCACGCACGTGTACCCAGAATTTTGTTGCGTCTCACCTAACATAGGTAAGCAACTGTACGAAGTCGAAATAAAACTTAAGTCATCGACAGCGTTCAAGTTTTAGAATGACAGAAAGACAGAAAGACAGAAATTCAACGACTGACGTGTAAAAATAGTGCGGAGGTTTCTTCTTGAGGTGAGGAAAGCTTTGGGTCCCTGTATAAACATACGGGGCCTCAGGATTGATGGTTTTTAGTGCCAAGTGATGTGGTCTGGTGAATGCACTGTGGAGGGCATCTATGTATGCACCTTCCCTTAAGTAGGTACGCAAGAGTTTGGTCAAAGTTTGGTACAGATTGGAATCGTAACCGCATAAGAAAGCATGCGGTTAGGGTTTCGGCGGAAGATAGACAGGAAAGCGGGATGAGATGATGCGTGTAGGTACCTGCCTCAGTGTCATGTACATATTAAGTTTAGACGTGGAAGGTAAATGGATTTAGGTGCCTGTGTTGTTGATACTTGTAAATATGATACGCAATGCTTGCTCTCTCTGAGTACGCTTTCTCCCTGGGGAATGAAAACCAAGTTGAGTTTGAGTCTACGCACAGGCGGCCGAGCCGTGTAAACTGTTGTAAACCATCACGTCCATGCCGGAAGAAATATTACAACTTTATTTGAAAATGTAACCACGCTCTCTGGCAATACATTAAGGTGCCATGTAAGAGTGGAAACGTGAAATAAATAGTGACACCATGTAAGACAAGATAACGAGGAAAAAAAAATACTTTGGTCAATAATCTTGCCTCAACTGAACTCATATCTATATGCTCGTACATTCTCCATATAAATGATATATATACTAATAGGATCTAGGACCTTAACACTCGACTACCTACCTTGGCATTTACTTTATGAGCTGAGATCGGTTTGACGGACATCTATATAGCCATAAACCAATAATTTTATTGTAATTGTAAACAAACAACTTGGACGACAACAGACAAGCGCAATGTACCGATAGTAAGAGTCAGGGTAAGACAAGCCCTGCAGATAATAAAATACTTTTAACGATGTGAATAGCTCTTGAAGGAAACTGTGTAAAGCACACAAAGGATTTGACACATCACAAACCTTAAGAGATACCTACATATTCACGGTGTCTTCCGATTGAACAATTCACATATCCCTATAGTAAGTGTAAAACAGCATTTAAATCCACCACAACACCGGACGCATTACTATTACTATTACTATTACTGTTAACGTAAACTAAGAAAACAGTACGTAGGTATATAGAAACAAATACATAATAAAGTATTAAACTTACCCTTTGACCACGAACAGAGCATAGCCACCATCCACGTTGATTATCAAAGTCAAACTCGATTACTGTTAAGATATCTCCTTTTCGAAAATATAATTCGTTCTTTACCTCTGGATTATTCGTGTACAAAGCTCGTGCTAAAACTCCCCTGTCCATGGTTTTCCTTGCCGTTGCTGCCTGCAGAGTTGTTGTGGAATCAAATGATAGTTTGGATTGGACACGTCTTTATTAATGGTTAATGGTATTTTCTCGTTGAAGCTTGACACTTGTAAGGTTTATATAAATTCTCTTTCCTGGAGCTGAAATATAAAGAGAGAAGAAGAGATAAGAATTTATATTGCAGTATTTTAGGTCGGAATTCACATGTCATATCACAGACCCCATCACCATCACTAGCACATGACATCATATAAATATATCAAGATCTACTACCAACACCAACACCAACACCAACACCAACTACCAATGCATTGCTTGTACTCACTGACGTTTCTTTTTCTAAACGAATCAAATGTTCTCCTTGAGCCCGGAGTTAAGTTTCGGGGATACAAAAGTATTGCATTACGTGCTTCAGAACACTCACGTGGTAAACCAGAATGAGTTGAATGTCTTCGCCACTGTTATTTCCCTGAGTATGTAGTAGCTTTATTAACACATTCAAATCTTTGGTACTAATACTAATGCATGCATTTTTCTACCGAAGGAAAATATTACAAAAAACATACCAGCAGTCAGATAGTGGGTGAGTATAATAGAATGATAAGGAGGCAGAGAGTGGAGATATAATGTGCTTATATGGACCGAAGGGAACGGTTGAGCCTTCACATTCACAATCAGCAAATCGATGGCTAGAAAAGATGTAGGTATTAAGTTATCATTCTTCCGTCACCTCACTTAATCTATCTAAATGCACCAGTATGCGGCTAACCGCCTTCATATTTTTTCCTTTCGTTTCGTTTCGTGCATGAGCCAATTATTACCCGAATTCACAGGCAACACACGTATTGCCTGCATACAGTTACAACATAATGTACAGTTATCAATCTAGATTGGCAGCTGAACAGACAGCGATAATATCGTATCGTGTATCGGTCCCTCACACTCGAGATTTCCAACTCAAACAATAATCATATCGCTCGCAAGTTTTGATTCGGAAAGCCAAATGTTACTTTTTTTATTTTCTGGCAACAATTACTTGAGTTTCCTGGATATGGATGGTTCATCAAGGTTTGCAAAGTCAACATCTTTTCCACTAACCCATAACGTTCCGCAAAGGAGGAAGGAACAAATACATATGCACATTTGTCGTAGTCCTAGTGTAGGTAGTTGCATGCACCGTTCTAATCATTATCTAAAACTCTGCATTTGTACTCGCTACTCGCTATTTGCACTTTTCCCAGATGCGATGGACTCGAACTAGAACAACTTCTTATCTATGCTGTGGCTGTGCTGTGGTGGTAACTAGGTCCATTCATGGGGCAATGTATCTTGGACAGGTCACTCTAATAAAAATAAAATTACGACAAAATGTTATCCTATCCATGGCTATCATGGAAACATTGGCAGTTGCAACTCCATTAATTTGTTATACAAGTTGGAAAGGGAGAAATGATGGAGAAACATTCGAGTGTATACATAGACAGGCTGGTTGGTGTTGGTACTGGTAACAGTAACAGGGAACAGCCGTCTGTCATGTTGAATCCTTGAATGGTTTTTCCCATGTAGAGCTTGCTGTTATAAATCATCTATTTGCTATTTGTAATTTAAATGGAAACAATTACATGCAATTCTGCAATTGTTCCGAGTGGAGTGAAAACCACGTCTGAATTTCAAGCTGAAAACAGGTGTTGGTTCATTACACTTGAGAATTGCATAGTAAAGATAAATACCTTCTTTGCATCCACATAATTACAAGAACCTCCACGTAACGTGCTCGTATTCCCAAATGTTTATTAAACCAAAGAAGGTAGGGATAAATGATGAGCTGACCTAGCATTTCAATTTCAAGCACTATCATCATCATGATGACTGTGAGCAGAAATACTACACCAAGCTCCCCAATTAACAGCTTCGACAGTCGAGCGAGTGCACAAATATGAATATTCGGTTTGAGTGCCTAGCACTCCAAGCGTCAGCTTATTATACATATGTATCTCCAGTCAGCACATATCATTTCAATAATTTCATCATGCAAATGTTTCTCATCTCATCGCATCTCATTCCGAGCAGCCCAACCCAGTCCCGAACTACAGTCCAAGCCTAGGCTCCTATCCTCTCACAGACAGCCAGGCAATGCAAATAAACATAAACATCTGCCGATTGCGAATAATTTACATTTCCCACGTATTCACTAATTCGCGAACCTCTGCAATATTCTCTCATCATCAAGTATGTACCTACCTACATGAATAGGTACATGAATCTGCAGGCACCGGCTCTGCCTATATTTGCACCGGCATTTTCGCACACTGCACCTCATTTATTGCACAACCAACCTCACTCGTTGTACTTTTACCTCGCTCCAGATATCCCTATGTCCCTTGAATCCTTGAACAAGTGAACGAGTCCTTTGACTTGGGCTAGTATATTAGTACAAGGAACTTTTTATCTGCGCAATTGTATCACTTATGCATCGAAGCAAGACAAACAATCAAGATTACGTGGGACATATCAGGAACAAGAGGAACAACTCCATACTGAACACACAGTTCCGTCCACTCCGTCTCGCAAACACTAGCATTGCAGGCTTGCAAGCTGTAACTATGTATGTAATTCCTCTCACAAATTTAATAACAAACGACATAAGACATAACCCATGTACCTCTCTCTTGGAAAAATAATTACAAGGGAACGTCGTACTGCTTATGTTTCGAAACTTACAGCCCCCACCTGACACCAATACAAGAAAACAAATTACATGATCGCATGCAAAGAATAGTTTTGACTGTGCTACGAAAGGAATTGATCTCCTGCCGAATGCACCGATGATTGCTCTATTCATCGTCAAAGCGAATGACAATCACAATCTCAAACTCGCACAATCATCCTATACAGATACCTAATCTCACCTTCCCTGGCAGTTCCCAATACCAACGACGAAT
>JAAXYX010003862.1:0-13415 GCA_036851915.1 Ptenothrix huangshanensis | reverse complement strand
CAAAAACTGATGCAGTTTTTTGAAATTTACACAAAAACTGATGCTGTTTTTTGAAATTTACACAAAAACTGATGCAGTTTTTTGAAATTTACACAAAAACTGATGCAGTTTTTTGAAATTTATAAAAAACAGATGCAAGTTTTTCAAAACTTAAAAACAGTTTTTGATATTTACGGAATTTATGATACAGTTTTTCATATTTGCACTATTGAGATTCAGTTTGTTGCATTTTCACAATGTGAGATGAAGTTTTAAAAATTTGAGCTAGATGTAAGATATGATGCAGTTTCTTTAGTAGGCCTACTACCCGAAAAACAGTCCTGGCGACGCTACTGAATCTGATCCCGAAATTTCTTTTGAAGCCTTCCTCACATTTCCATTCCTCTTCTCTCGCCCATAAATAAATTGTTGAGTGAATCTAAATCTGAACCCAAAAATCCATGCCGGATTCACACATTCGATTTCCCCATCTATTCTGGGTGAAGTGAAGGGAATATGTGCAATGTCCCCATAGAGTCTGTGAAATATTGCTAAAACCAAAAGTCAGTGCGAGTGCCAAGCCAATGAATGCGACTAGACACAAGATCACATTAAGATTCCCAAACTGCATCTGACTTGGTTTTGTTAGTTGGTAGAGATAGGCAGCAAGTAGTTTCATTCTGTCCGAAATTAAATTATCTGTAACCCCCTTCCCTCATGCTTATACTTCTACTTCACGACAGCATTTCAAATTAACTTTTACAGAGGCACCTAAACTTTGATCTTGTTTGTTTGAATTCAATCATAACATTTTCAACTTGCACCTAAATACGTACTATTCATTTTTACGATTTCTGTGAACGACAGCATGGAATTTATTCTAGCTTTAACAAAAAAGGTCATTCAAAATTTATAAACGTTCGAAATTTGAAAAAAAAATTTGGAGTGAAAAAAGGCGAGAGTAATGAAAAAGTGATAATTACTTTTTGAGTAATTACTTTGAAAAAGAAATTTGTATGATTTCAAAAGTCAAAAATCACTAGAATGTGGTAGTTTTTGACAAATGCAAGAATTTAAACTATTTACTTTCAAAAAAGGTAAAAGTGATAAAATAAACGATTGAGACCTACTGAAACTTTTGAAAATTGAAAGCTTCTGTTTTCAAAATGGCCGAAATCATGAGTAAGAGTTAGTTTTTGAAAAGTCGATTTTGCAAAAATCGCAATTTAATGTTTTCACAAATGGTGAGAATAACGGATAATGGATAGTATTTAAAAGTGCAAAATCTGAAATTTTATGTTTTCAAAAAAGGCAAAAATCTGAAATTTTATGTTTTCAAACAAGGCAAAAATCTGAAATTTTATGTTTTCAAAAAAGGCAAAAATCTGAAATTTTATGTTTTCAAAAAAGGCAAAAATCTGAAATTCGATGTTTTCAAAAAAGGCAAAAATCTGAAATTCTATGTTTTCAAAAAAGGCAAAAATCTGAAATTTTGTTTTCAAAAAAGGCAAAAATCTGAAATTCTATGTCTTCAAAAAAGACAAAAATCCGAAATTTTATGTTTTCAAAAAAGGCCAAAATTTTGAAAAGGTAGTAGTTTATGAATTGTGGAAAAATATAAATTTTCTATTTTCAAAAAAGCGAGAGCAATGATTCGTTGAAATTCTCAATTTTCAATAGGCAAAAATGATCAGAAGTCGATATTTTTTGAAAGCTGCATAAATAAAAGAATCTTTGAGCTTCATAAAGGCGTTACTTTTAAAAGTTGGAATTTTTAGTACAGTGTGCAGCTGTGCAAGAGTTTTCGTCAGGTTTTATTTTCACAATTATAATGTACCCGCCAATGTTTTCCAAATGGGCCAGTTGGTTAGTGTTTTAAGCGGATGTACATATGTATGTAGTTGTTGGGCATTGTGTACGAGAGACAAGAGAACGTGAGGTCAGGTGGAAAGTAAGAATGTGATCAACTTTCATTGGCGTCTTTTGTGTTGGCTCCCAAAGGTAAGGCAAGACAAGACAAGACAAGACCAAGCTAAGGTGGTTGACACACGTGAACGATTACTTTAGACACTTTCTTCCCTTACAATGCCTTGGCCTTGTCTTGGCTTGTCTTCCATAAGATTTCATTTTCATTTCCATTTCCATTTCATACATACTTTTAGCTACCTGCACACACGTAGTCATACAAAGGATCTTTGAGCTGGAAACAACTGAGAGCCTTCGTCCAATTCTAACGTCCAACTCTCCAAATCCAATTTCCAGGCCATTCAGTCGTTGACTGGGAAGAAGATACAGCAAAAGAAAACAAAACCAGACGGACGGAGAGAATCGAGACTTGATAAGAATACGTAAAGTAGAAATGCAAGTACTTTGTGGCAAGGTTTCAAGATTGAGTGTCGAGGACCAATGACATTAATGCGGCATCAAAAAAGAAATAAACATGTGTATGAATTGGCTACACTTGACTGCAATAATACAATCTCCCGAAGAAACGGCGAGTCAAGGGCGTCAATTTCCAGTAGGGAAATTATTCCTGTCGTCAATTTCGCAAAAATTAGCATCACCAAAAATGGAAAAGCAAAAAACTGGCATTTCAAAAATTAAGCTCCAAATGTCGCACGAACATATTTAATGGAAAAGCTGCCATAAAAAAACAATTTTCTAATTTTCTAAATAGGTAAAATCTGAATTTCAAAAATTGCTTAAAATAAAAAAACGTCATCTCAAAAATTGCTTAGAATAAAAAATGTCATTTCAAGAATTGCTAAAAAGCAAAAACTTACATGTCAAATATGTTGTAAAGCAAAATCTGCATTTCAAAAAGGGCCTAAATGCAAAATATGACACTTTAAACGTGTCTTAAAGTAAACTTTGAGGTTTAACAAATGCCAAAAAACGGAATCCGAATTTCAAAAAAATGCTCAAAGCAAAAACAGCTATTTTTAAAACGCTTGCGATTAAACCAAACACTGAAAAAATTGTAAAAATACAAACCGCATTTTAAAAATGTACTTCAAAGCATCTGTATTTTAAAAAATGTTTGAAAGGAAAATCTGTAGTTGAAAACATTATTAAGATCAAAGTGTGTATTTCAGAAAATTGCTAATGCTAAAATGGATATTTCAAAAAATTATTAAAATATAATTCCAGTAGTAGTGTAGGCGGTGCGACAAATTCTAATCTGCAAAATGTTCATTTCAAAAAAATCCAAAACTTAAATTCTCTTTTAAAGAATGCCCTGTGAAAACTAACGCTCATTTTATGACTACATTTATGTATACTTTTCTACGGGTGTATGTACGTACATATATGAGGTAAAAATAAAAGTGCCTATATACATTATAACCTACATTCAAAATCAAAAGTATTCATTTTATAGGATTGTATGTGAGTATTATGTACATAGAATCGCGGTTCCATTGCCGGTATCTTGTCCAAACTTCAATACATTAAGGTATTGCAAAAGCAGTGAGTTTTTCTCTAGTTTATCTCCTCGTTCTTTATTGTCACATAAATTGAATTGGAAATTCGTGTAGCATCTTCTTGTCTCTGTGATAAATGTATGATTGCTGTGTATCCCTACACTTTTATTTTACCTTTCTTTCCTCCTTCAAATACATACAATAAGTGTAGGGACATCCCATGAGCTGAGCTAGTGACGCAATACCCAAGACCAAAGATAACAATATACAACAGGACAAGACAAGATGGACCTTCCCCGCAATCTCTTCTTTTATGATAACTTACATACGTCGCAATTGCTTCCACATCAACATCACAACATAAAGACATGAAAGACGGAAGGCATCAAAGATGATCTGACATTGTCCAGTAATGTAGTGCGATAAAATATATTTTTAACTGACCGACTGCATGGACGGTAAAAACGGATTTCAAAAGTTATGCCAGAAAGGTGAGTGGGCAGTGGCGCCCACAGAATTTTGTGTACATCTAGAAAGAAGAAAAAACTTGAACTCCTGAAGTGTAAAATTTAAAAAAAATGCATCTTATCGATTGATAATTATGTAAAAAATTGCACCATTTCCGTGCTTTTTTGAAAAAAACTTTGTCGCTTTCACTTAAATTTTAAAAAAAACTTCCTTATTTTTGCTTGAATTTAAAAAAAATTGGGTCATTTTTTGTGCAAAATAGAAACGCTGCGTTGTTTTCGTGTGAATTTAAAAAAACTGGGTCATTTTTTGTATAAATTAAAAAAAGCTGCGTCGTTTTGGTGTGAATTCGAAAAAATAGATCTTTTTTTGTCAATTTAAAAAAACTGCGTCATTATGGTTTCAAATAAAAAAAATGGTCTTGTTTTTGTCTAAATTAAAAAAACTGCGTTGTTTTGGAGTGAATTAAAAAAATTAGATCTTTTTTGTGTAAATCAAAAAAACACGGCGTCGTTTTGGTGTGAATTCAAAAAAAACTGGACCGTTTTCATGTAAATTTTAGAATATTGCGTCAATCGAATTTTCGTGAAAATTTTGTGTGCATTGCTAAAACTCCTTTGTAGGTATAAGGCCTGCGTTGCCTACGCCTAGTTACGCTACTGTAAGTGGGACCAAAATCAAATATGTAATGCATGATGGACTTTGCACATACAATTTGGCTTTGGTTTGAGTGTATTAGTGCCTGTGCAAATAAAAACCTTTTAATGCTGACTCTCCTTCTAAAATATTTAGAAAGGTGAATGTTGTATGCCCCATGTATTCCTCCTAAAAGGAATTGAATAAGGATTTGGATTACATATTTTCGTAACCCACATGAACATACATCAAATACATATAAGCTCAGATGTCGTTCTACTATTACGTCGTCCTGATTTTTTACCGGCTGGCCTTTTGTTTTCTGTATTCTATTTTAATATTCAGAAATTTCAGATTAGTTCAATAATTAATTTTTAACTTGTACATATATTATTGGCTTTGGATTAACATTGCTTAAAGTTATATGGAATATGTTTTTTTAGAATTTACGAAAAAAACGCAGTTTTTTGAATTTACATAGCAACGATTCCATGCTTTTTAGAATTTACAAAAATTCACGTCGTTTTTTAGAATTTACAAAAATTGACTCCATGTTTTTCAGAATTTACAAAAATTGACGTCATG
Organism: Ptenothrix huangshanensis; assembly: GCA_036851915.1. Classification (NCBI taxonomy): domain Eukaryota; kingdom Metazoa; phylum Arthropoda; class Collembola; order Symphypleona; family Dicyrtomidae; genus Ptenothrix; species Ptenothrix huangshanensis. The sequence continues at coordinate 8,325 of JAAXYX010003862.1, read as the reverse complement.
TATTTTAGAATTTATAAAAAAGGCTCAATTTTTTAAAATTTATAGAAAAATGGCGTCATGTTTTTAGATTTGCCAAAAAGAATGTAGTCTTTTTAAATTTACAAAAAATTTATACCATATTTTTATAATAATTAAGAAAAACAGTCGCAGTTTTTTAAATGTACACAAAAATGACATATTTTTTCAGAATTTACAAAAAAGACAGTTTTTCCAGCAGGTCTGCACACGAAAAAAATCCTAAGGACTCTATTGTTTTACACTAAAAATAATGGCTAGGGAATTTGAAAAAGTAGATTTGAAATTGCTCAGTACAAAATGACAATAAATCCCATTAGCGCTTAAAAAGATAGAATTCTGATATTCGCATTTGAAAAAGCTAAAAATTAAAAATGGGGATGTCAGAGTTGCAAAACGAATTAAAAACACCATTTAAAAATCCACTTTTCACTAAAGATAAAAAAGTAAGTTTTTTTTCAAAAAACTTCCCAATAGCAACACAGGGCTTGCATTAATTTGCATTGCATTGCATTATTTGAAAAAAATGGAAAACAGCTATTCCTATGCAGTATGCAACCACATACACTCCTGTAACATTTATTTAAATTGCAACTCTAAAAAATAATTTTAAAATGCGCTCTTGGTAAGAACTCGAGCAGTCTGCATTTTCTGTTTAGAACTACAACCTCACAAACATTCCCTTCTGCCCTTCATCATTATTAAAATCCTACTCAAACACTGGCATGTTTTATGCAATAATTACACGTTTCTTTCAAAGGAATAGCTCAACTCAAATAAATGTCTTGCAGTCAAATTCAAACTGACATTACCTACCTTGGAGATGAAAGCAAGCAAATGTTTACACGTAATGTCAAAGGGTAATGAATTTTCAAGTGATATAAATGCCAGCTAAAGTAAAGGTAATACTGACTGGAATTTGAATTGTGACTTTGACAGCGTCTCTCTTGCTGCCATTTCCTTCTTCTTTCCATTTCCTTCCCTTGCGCTATTCCAAATTCCAATGCAGGTACCTTGTATGAATTTGCCAGTAGCGTCGCAAGAATTGTTTTGCGGGTAGGGCTGTTGAAAATCTGAATCTTATCTCTCTCTCTAATTGTAAGTGATGTAATTTTAAATATAACTGGATCTTAAATGGAGTAAATTTTAAAGCCTTGTATCTTAATTTATGCAAATCTTAAAAAGTACGGCTTCAGATTTGTGTAAATTTTAAAAAACGGCATCTTAAATAGTGTGATTGAAACTTGAATAGTGCCAATTAAAAAAACAGTCTTGATTATTAGTGTTTTTAAAAAAACTGTTCCCAAAATTGTGTAATTTAAAAAAAATCGCATCTTTAATAGTGTAAGCTAAAAAAACTAATTCTTCAGTTGTGTAAATTTAAAAAAACTGGGTCCAAAATTGTGTAATTCTAAAACAACCACAACTTGAATAGTAAAAATTTAAAAAAACCTGGGTTCAAAATTGAGTAATTAAAAAAACAATAAAAAAACACAACTTTAATAGCTGACATTTAAAAAAAACCGGGTCCAAAATTGTGTAATTAAAAAAAACCCTGACTGGAATAGTGTAAATTTAAAAAAACTGGTTCAACAATTGTATAATTAAAAAAAGTCGCAACCAAAATATTGTAAATTTTTAAAATATTGCTTCTTAAATTTTATAAATTTAAAAAACTAAACAAACTCACTAAAATAAATTGTTATTTAGTGCCAAATATTCCAAAAATTGCAATCTAAATTGCTCAATAAGAAACACATTTAGTATCAATTTTAAAAATCCAGAAGGGCTCCGCCTGCCGACGCTACTGATCGTGAGTCAAGTGTATGTATTTAAATGAAAGATTTTTATGCTTAGATGGGAATTGGGAATTGAGAGCGACAACGGAGTAAAACCCGGTCCCGGGTGGCGTTCTTTGTCAACAGAGTGGGTAGTTATGAAGGGCAAGAAAGACTCTTGTGAGACATTTTGACTGCATGACATTTGTCAATTTTGGTGTTGCATCTGCCAAGAGCGATTGCATTATTCGAGTTGACATTGCAACTCATGTTGCCTTCGAGGGGGGCTGGGACTACAAAGTAACATCCAATTGGAATTGGCATTTGGCATTATACATCCATTGCATGGGTGTCCTCTCGTTCTCTCCAGTTCCGGGAATTTCTGTACCATCTGTGCCCTGTCTCTATACTTGACAACTGACTAGAAGAAACGTGACTTCGGATCTCGTCATGTCTGCATATTAATATTAATGCTTTCAAAACGATGACTACACTGCACTGTATAAACAATAAACTGTTGCAACTGAAACGTGGAACCAAGACCTACACATAATATATTTAACATAATTTTTAAGACAGTAGGATGCATCTCAAGTTTATCTAAAAATTTAAAGCGCATCTCGCAGTCCAAGATTTAATGCGTTAAAATGCGTTTGCAATGCTTTTAAAATGCATCCTTTAAGCGTTCATAAATTCATAATTGTGGTAAACTCATACAAGTTAGTTTTTGGCGTTTTGGATTATTTTTTCTATTTTAAGATCCTTTAGTTTTTACACTTTACTAATTAAGGTGTTTTGAAAAGTACGAAACGGAACAATTATGAAATTTGTAAAACATGCAAAACCCACTATATACATAAGACATTTTTATAAGGTGCAAAACGGACAACATATGACATTGAAAAGGTATAAAATGAACTACTCAGGGTGTTTGGAAAAAGTTAAAAACCGACTCACTACGACGTTTTAAAAAGAGGAACGACAGATCAATTGTGACAATTTGAAAAGTGCAAAACCGACTTCTTAAGGTGTTTGAAAAAGTGGCAAAACGGTTTAATCATGTTATTTTAAAAAGTGGCAAAACGGACTAATTACGATGTTTTGAAGGTGTGCAAAACGGACTCATTACGATATTTTGAGAGTAAGCAAAACGGACTAATTACGACAGTTTGAAAGTGTGCAAAACGGACTAATTACAAAATTTTGAGAAGTGCAAAACGGACTAATTACGATATTTTGGAAGTGTGCAAAACGGACTAATTACGACAGTTTGAAAGCGTGCAAAACGGACTAATTACGATATTTTGAGAGTGTGCAAAACGGACTAATTACTATCATTTGAAAGTGTATAAAACGGAATATTTACGACAGTTTGAAAGTTTGCCAAACGGACTCATTACTATAATTTGAGAGTGTGCAAAACGGAATATTTACGATATTTTGAGAAGTACAAAACGGACAAATTGCGACATTTTGGTAAGATTGATAAGAGAATATTTGAGTCTTTTGAAAAAGTGAAAAATGAACTAAATACGACAGTTTGAAAGGTGCAAAATTGAAAATTAAGGTAAATGAAAAAAAAACAAAAAAGAGTTAATTACGACATTTTTAAACAAATAAATTAGAGTATTTGAAAAAGTGCATATTGTACGAATTATAGTATTTTTAAGAGTGCAAAACGTGAACATAACCCATTTTGAAAGTTGTTTAACTTATGTCCGCTAACGATAAGATGCATTCCAACTGCGTTTAAAATAGACCAAAAGTTTCGTATATTTTTCGCCTTTTAGATACTTTTTTCCTGTTTTAAGACCACTTGTGTTTGTCCTTGTCCTATTTAATATGTAAGGAACGTCCTTCAAAAATTAAACCGTTTCCCATCACACTTATCTTTTCTTTTAACTTTTTAACGTAAAGCGTTTCTGGTTTCATTTCTAAATATCTTCATTATCGTCTTATTACAATATCATCATTTTCATTGCCATAAGTTTAAGTTGCTCAAGAGGATGTTTGTTAAGCTTTCGATTTCCTGCTTTTTTATTGTTCCGTGTTGTTTTTTATCACGAAGTGGGCTCGTGAAATAAAATGAGAGGAAATATTGCAAAGTGGCTGTCCGAGGAAAGTATCGAATTCAATGGGATTCAAAGGGATTGAATTCAATAGCAGGAAATATCTGTAGGGTAGAATAAAATGTGTTGAAAAGGATTGTATGCATGTAAATGAAAAATAATCGAGAGCCTGGAAGAAGGTGTGTACAACCAAATAAATAAGTATCTTTTATTCCCCTGAAATGTGTGTGTAAACGGTGAACAACATTTATTAAATGCGAATAATATTTCAAGTGGGAACGTGTAAAGGAAGGTACAAGAAGAAAAAGTGGAAATGAAAGTGGAACATTATTAATCATGTCAACAAATACTGGATAGCAATGGCCTTGGCAATGTTCCATCCTCTTTCAGTAGAGAACCCATTCAACAAATTCAAGGTCGGTCGATTTTGAAATTCGGAAATACTACGTGCAATGTAATCGCAATCAATAAAATACAAGCATGATCCTAGAATTCCGTTTCGGTGGAATTTACGTCTTTAAGCTATAAAGGATTCAGATAGCATATTTTGCATCCTTAAAAGGCTATGTTAAAGAACGTACGTAAATCTAAATTTAAGTTTCAATCAAAGTATTTTATAATCAGCGATATAAGAATGTGAATATTTTTGAAAAGCAGGAGAAAATGAAAGATTGGACAATGCTTATGGAATCTTTAGGAAAAATTATTTCTTCATAAAATCATAACGAAAAAAAAATAAAAAACCGTTTTCCTTTGTTTTCAAAAAAAGTAAAATTTTCTGTTTAGATTTTTTTATAAGATAATTATAAAATCCTCTAACCACGCTTTCTCAAAGGATGCAAACCCTGATGACACTCTCTCAAAAAGGTATAAAGTATTCTAATTACACTTTTTCAAAACGGTCAAAATATCCTAATTACTATTTTTTGAAATGGTCAAAATCTGCTAATTACCCTTTTTCAAAAAGCGGTCAAAATGTACTTATTATACTTTTTCAAAAAGGTCAAAATATCCTAACTACACTTTTTCAAAACAAGGCCAAAAACTGCTCATTACACTTTTTTGAAAAGGTCAAAATATCCTAATTAAACTTTTTCAAAAAACGGTCAAAATTTGCTAATTAAACTTTTTCAAAAAGGTCAAAATCTGCTAATTACACTTTCCAAAAAGGTCAAAATCTGCTAATTGCACTTTTCAAAAAGGTCAAAATCTGCTAATTACACTTTTCAAAAAGGTCAAAATCTGCTAATTACACTTTTCAAAAGGTCAAAATCTGCTAATTACACTTTTTCAAAAAACGGTCAAAACCTGTTAATTACACTTTTCAAAAAGGTCAAAATCTGTTAATTACACTTTTTAAAAAACGGCCAAAATATCCTAATGAAACTTTTTTAAATAAAGGTCAAAATCTGCTAATTACACATTTCAAAAATGTAAAATTTTGTTTTAAATGTATTTAAAAGGGAGAAATCTTCTATGTACATCTTTTAAAAGATTGTAAATTTTTTTATTGCATTAGTTAACATAAGTATATCCTCACAGCGTTTTGAAAAACAGGAAATTGCAAGATCCTGAAATCCTTATGGAGCTTAGCACTGGAAAGGAATTCCTTCCTTCGGTTCCATTTTTGTCAGTATTTCATTTTAAGCATTTCGTGACAGTTGATTATTTCTTTCCATTAGAAAAGCACAGCTCCCACCAACACAGATAAAAACTAAGAAAAACCAGGGAAAATTCTTAAAGTAAAATGTTTTTGTACGTACGCAGAATTGCATTGACACTTGCTCCTTTCCCCTGTTAGGAAGGTAACGAAGAATGACACTCCCTGTCAAACTTACTTTTCCATTTTAACTTGCATGTACTACTCTCATGAATTCAGATTCAGATTTTTCCCGCATCCACGTAGAAAAAACTCGACTACCGTAAAACTTCTAATCAGGATCCCGGCTATAAAAATTAACTGAAAATTGGATTTTCTCCCTATCATCGTAATGCTTAAACATAGGATTTAACCGGGTTAAACAAGGAGGCATTATATTTAGAGGCGGGCTCTTAATAAAAGTTTTACGGTATATAACAATTGTACTCCGAATTATAGTGGGAGAGGGAAGTTTTATTTTTACGAATGTCCAAATTATTTGCAACATTGCAACCGATAGAATTGTAAAATAGCTACACAATTTAGAACCACTTATACAAAAAAAAACTCTTCTATACTTCAAAGCGAATTCCGAATTTTAGCTGTTTAGAATTCAGCATGGAAGGCAAGCGGAGGAAGTTCGGAATTTTGAGAGAAAAAACGTAAAGAGTGATGAAATGCGAAACGCTGAATTGAGTATTGCAGATGCTTTCCCTTATAATTTGCGTAATAAGCTTTCACTTTCGCATGGCAAGGAAAATGCGAAAGCAAAATGCAAATGAGCAGTCTCTGGTTTGGCAATTGGCGGATCAAGCTGAAAGCACTTTGCATAATGCATACATACAGATTTCGTATATAGGTACTCCATCAAAGGCGTACTTGGGGTGAGTACTTGGGTGCGGAAGCACCCGCCGAAATTTTGGAACAATTAGACATTTTCAAAAAGTGTAAATTGAAAAATTGTATCCTTCATAAAAGATGAAAATTTAAACACTTAAAAATTTAGTGTAAAATCCAAAAACATTAGACCTCTTAAAAAAGTATTAGTGTGAAAAATTGAGCCCTTTCGAAAATATAAATTGAAAAAAATTGGACCTTTTAAAAAGTGTAATTTGGAAAAATTACACCTTTTTAGAAAAGGCTAATTTAAAAAATTAGACCTTTCAAAAAAGTATTTAATGCAAAAAATTAGACCTTTAAAAAAATTGATTTAATACAAAAAATAGACCTTTTCAAAAAGTGTAAATTGGAAAATTGTCTCCGTTCAAAAAAGTGCTAATTTGAAAATTAGTTCTTTTCGAAAAGTGCTAATTTGAAAAACTAGTTCTTATCGAATAGTGTAAATTAAAAAATTAAGAAAAATGTTGCATAGAAAATGAGACTTTCCAAAAAAGTTTAAAAACTTTCATTTTTGCAATCCCCATCGGCCCCCCGAAATTCAGTCCAAGGCAGCCAGGTACGCCCCTGTACTCCATAGATAGGTATGTGCATTGGTAAATGAATAATATTGCTGTAGAGACAATCATGATTTTTGCTAGAGAAGGTATGCTCTTCTGTGCCACAGATTGGTACCTACAATATATAGGTATTTCCGTAGATATGATACGAGATTGTGGAGCGAACTCAAATGAAAAGGTAACGAAGGGGAAATTGCAGAAAGGAGCCGAGACTTTCTGGTGGAATGATAAAGCGAGATTATACCCTTGTCTCCCAGTCCTGTCTTAGCATCCGTCTCAAACTGATTCCAATCTGACTCTGTCAAGAGATAAGCCAGAGGTTTTCCTTCCTCCGCAGATACATACATATACATATAAAGGATATTTTTGACCTTCATCCTTTGCGAAAAGGCGTGGGAGAGAGCTCGTAGAAAATTATGCATGTAAAGCTTTGGCTGGAGGAAGTCTGGGGGAATTACTGGAGTGGGTATTTTTATTGACACTTTTTACAGGGGTAGTGTTATTCAGTTATTTTAGAGCTTTGGAAAGTCATAGTTAAATTAAAAATCGTTTTAAAAAAAGTCGAATTTTATTTTTTTTGCCTTTTCAAAACACGAATTTTTTGCACTCAATAAAAATACAATTTTTTTAATATTTTTTAACGAATATGAAAAAGACAAATACCCTTTTCCATACATGTTTGAAAAATGCGCATTCGTTTTTTTCACATTTTTCAAACAACTGTTTCTGCAGTTACATGACTTTAAAAAAACTCAACTTTTGTATTTTCACGATTTGAGAAAGTTAAATTCCTTTTTACACTCTTAGAAAAAACCTCCCTGTTTACAATGCTTTATTAAATAAAATATATTTTTCAAATTTTTTCGAAAAATCCAATTCTCTTTTTTACTTTATAAGAAAGTCGAATTTTTTTATTCAGTTTTTTAGGAAGTCAAATTCTTTAATTTTAACTTTTTCAAACGGTCGAATTTTTATATTAAGCTCTTATTGAAAACGTCATTTCTTGGTCTCAAAATTTGTATATTTTAATTTAAAACCGTTTACACTGCCTAATTTTGAAATATTACCGGTTGCTCCAAAATATTTGTAACAGTTGCTCTAGGATGTAGACTGACTTCACTTTTATTTTTAGTTTAACAATATTTAAAACATGTATACCAAATAGAGATGCCGCGAAGTAGATACTCGCCTAAAATGCGAGTAGCGAGTACTCGCTTTCGCCTGCAAAAACTGCGAATGCGGGTAATAAACGAGTACTCGCTATATCCTTTAACATTGTACTCCCCTAAATTGCGAGTAACGAGTACTCGCAAAAGCATGCGAATACCGCGAAAGCGAGTACAAAACGAGTACTCGCGGCATCTCTA
>JAAXYX010003861.1:0-13419 GCA_036851915.1 Ptenothrix huangshanensis | reverse complement strand
GCCACGGCATGCCACTTCCATTGTCACTGTCACTTGGTTAATATTTTATTTCCAGCAAAGTCAAGGCGAAGATACATAGCCGATAGTGATAGGTGTTTGTGTTACGGAACCTGATATTCGATATAGAAGGTGTCATGTGGGTACTGATGCAACTTGATTGACAGTACTAATTGCAGAAATGAATTTTCCATTTTTTACGAGGCTTTCAGCAAAAATATACTTTAGCCAATTCGGAACCTTCGCACGTGTTAGCAGTTTCTATGTAGGTATGTGTAGCATATTTCTTAAGGCCAAACATCGGCATGTGGAGCATTCGGAACGAGTCCTGGACTCGGTGTGCATTTGACTATATAAGTGCAGACTAATACCGGGAGAATAAAAAATGTTCCATAGTGTTCGTCTGACAATGAGGACCGTAGGATTTGAACGTAAATAACAAGCTCAAGTGTGTAGACTTTGTGAGTTTGTCACGCGAGGAAAGCTCTAATTGATAGATAGGCCAGCTTGATCAATTTTCTTTCGATTCCGTTTCATTCTCTGCAGACTCTATTGTGTGCACGTATATGTAGACACATACAATTATACTGAAGTAGGTAGTTAGTGGGGAGACGGGAAGTGGAAGTAGAACCAGAACTAGTTCTACAATCGACGGGACAGACTACTAGTGGATGTTAGTAGGTTATCCTATTTCCATTGCGCACCGTCAGACAGTCTTGGACCATAACTCAGAGCCAGAACTGTGTAACTTGTTTGCCAAAACCCAATGACAATAATATTGGTTTAGAGAATCTGATTGTAGCTACACATAAAATATGCCTCAAAAAGATACTCCGTTTTGATAACTTCCACTTCTCGCAACGAGTGAAATCAAGAAAGGAAATTTTAGTCATGTTCTTTTTTTTATTGCCATTAATCATATCTAATTTGATTTAATAGAGGTAGAGTTACCCATTTCTCTCCAGTATAACGAATGTACGTAAAGTACTTAAAGACATGTATGTATGTAAGTACGTAGGAGCCAAGTGGAAACCAGAGCAAGTAGTTAAGCTGCGCTTACGTTTTATTACAGGAGTCGAAGAACCTTTTCATGTATTATGGATATGGATCAGGACACTATAGGTTTCCAGTTTCGATTTTATATTTTTCTCCAACACAACTTTCGTGCAGAGCAATAACTCTTTACGTAATTCCTAAAACTATGTATTTCGAATATTTTACAAGGAGTAATAATTCAACTTGATTGAAGACAATTCGAAAAATCATTTCGCGTAAACGCTTCACTGAGAGTTCCGGGTCATGCCGTGTTCTACGAATTAAGTATCGATTTTATTCACTTTATCAAACTGAAACAAACTAACGAACGAATACGAATAATTCCACCCATTTCTTACTTCAGTAGTACCTACATACATGAATACTAAAATTGCTTACTGTTTAACATTGTCTCCTTTTTCAAATGCAAACAAATAAGTGTTAAACCTCGAAGCACCAAAATAAAGTCTTCAAGTCCAATACAAAGTGGCAAAGTTTGACATGGAACGCGGGTCTCTTATTGACCGCGACCAAGTTTGCATTAGAGCACGGGGCTTTCTAGTAGAAGCTTTAGGACACATTCGCAGTATGGTATCTTCGCATGATTCTCAGTAGGTAGATAGTTCGAATAGAGTTATAACTTTCAAACTACTTTATTCGTTACAATTCAGGAAGGAAAAAAGTGGAACGTTAGCAACTGAGTACACTTTATAACTTATTCAGTAGTTTTCATTGGTAAAGTTAATACTATTAAAAAATATAATTAAAAGGGTATACTTATATGTGCTCCGGTCGCTGTCTTCGTCTTTTTTACAGGTACGTAGCAGTTCGAAAACCAATCAGGTATGAAGTAGTGCAAACTCGGACACGGATTCAGTGTTGGGTGGCAGTGTCATGGTGCTCCGCCCTCATGCTTTGCTGTCCACCACTTTTGGGTTTTCGAGGAGCTGATTTTGACAAGGAATCTTCCGTGTGTCTTCTCGAGTGGAACGTGATGCCTGCTTACGCAGCAACACTTCACCAGTCTAATCCTTGGTAATTTTTTTTATCCACTTCGGAAATTCTTCTACTCTAATATCTCCAGCGCCATCGACAATGTACATATGTGGCTTCTTACTTAAGTATATAGGAATCTATTTATACACCTATGGATGCACCCAGTTACCCGTATCCATTTTTTATATATTGGGCATTTGCTTTTAACCCGATAAAACCGAGCTTTATATCTATGTAGGTATATGTGCCATGTGCATGTAACCCATGTCTTGCTGTTACTTTTCAAGTCGAAGTGAATGGGATGGGATCGGATTCTCCGATCCACTCTCATCTCGAGATCTATTTTATATTAAACAATACTTTCTGGCTTGACTGAATACGGAATTTATTAGAAACCAGAACCTTCCTGCTGTGAACTGTTTGTAATGTGGACTGTGTACATAGCGATGCGGATGGAGACAATTTCGCATTTCGTTGGCTTTATACAGAATCGAACAGGACCATCTCGAGAACAAAAGTAGAGCTATATACCAAGTGGCACAGCACGAGATACGAATATACTTTTGTGACTTGCCAGTCAAATGCAAATTTAGTCGATTCTTAAAGTCACTGTCTTAAGACAAGACACAGAGTCCTACTCATCATTCTTATTCTTCGCTTGACTCCTGCCTCTGCCTCCTTCCTCCTCAATATTTCATTCTAGACTACCGATGCGGATGTTATAGCTCGTTTATAGTCAAAAATGTGCCCCTAGCAAATAATATTAAACTTATTAGCTTTATAGTTAGTCCAGTGATTACTATTGCCATGCATATACATATAGGTGTATGGTGGAGAAATATGTACTTATATAAGCATAAAATATTAAACTACCTAAGCTCAACTTAGTAGCTGAATTGAACCGAACTGTTAGTATTAGATCAATAGTTTGACTATTGTTATGTGGATGCGTCTCCGTTACCACTGAAAGGTTTCAACTCCTTTTTCGCATTTCGCTCCTCTCTCTTCTCATCTACTCTGCTCAACCGTCCTCTTCCACTTTACTGCTTTTTCTCTCGACTTTCGCCAAAAGTATTTTATGAGTTTGGTTTTAAATGATTTGTCTCTGTCATTTGATACGGTGTACAGCAGACAAAAGCGTATTCATTTTATTTTATCTACTTTTAAAAAATTGCGTTGAGGGACAAAGAGAAATTGTGTGTATTCCACATAATGTGTGTGCTTGAGTTAGGTTCGGGCGTGAGGGTAAAGCAAAGCCTACAGAGTACCAAGTCAGAGTGTGAGAAAGACAAAATGTTTTCCCTTGTAGGTGTACATGTAGGTGTCTATCAATATGCACGGAATCCATGAAACAGCATTCTCGTTGGCTCCGGTCTGGTACATTCTCGCTTCAAGTATCCAAACTTCCCACCCAGTAACCTTACCACTTTGAAGAACAAAAAATATTTTTGCGGGATTCGTAAACTAAAAAATTTAATGGGCAGATGTATACAAGTGTAGGAGAAGGAAGTAATGCAATGCAATATCCAAGTTCCAACTCGCCGGAGGAGACAATTTAAAAGTGACTTGAGTTTAAAATTTGTCTTCAGTGACTTTCTTCCCTTTTTTCTACCTCATGCCCAGAGTCATAGTTCTATTATTATTATATTGATTAGGTTTACACGTATATCTACACACGTATAGGAGTTGAAAGGAGGAAAGTTGGAACGAAAGTACGGCGTCCAACATAGTTCTAACTTATTTCTGTAGTTCATGTATGTTGGAAGTCTAGTCTTCCCCTATATATAGTGTACGAAGTATAGGAAAAAGCTGCGAGCTAAAACTCATTTATATCTTTGTCCTTATTTCACACTTGAGTACTACATGCTGTACATGCATAGCACATCTCATACAAAGTTGGATACTGGTATGATGGTAGTATTATAGTATAGTGGTAGTTTGCTGAGAACTCCTTCGTCGCTCTCGCCTTGTAATCTATAATCGGAACTGAGGGCAAAAGAAGAATGACTATCTGAAGCCTTAGCCGCGGTAGTGGAAATTCTGAGCTACTCAGTATTATTAGTAGTACCTGGGTGTAGGCAGGTTGCTCTTGGTTGGTTTGGCTCGGTGGGTGAAATGGGTACCTTGAACGTCAGAAAGTCAGAGTGAGAGTTAGAGTAGAGTGGTGTAGAACGAAGACTCTGCCAGGAGGCACTGTCAAAACTTATTCTCGGATGATAGTAAAAACTCAAAACTATCTGTGTAAAGTAAAAACTATAAAATCCTCCTGCTTACCCAGTTAAAGTCAAAGTCAACTCAATTCGAAGCGAGAGCTGTAGGAAAAGAAAAGAATTTTATCCAGATATGAAATGAGTAAAGTGTGGAAATGCCCTTTGAACTTTGATTTGATGAGAAATCGCTTTTCATTTTAACTCAAAAGTCATCTAGTTTTCTTTTCCGAGAACATTCCTATTCACGTACGATACGAGACGATACTATCGCCGTACTATAGAACCAGATCTCTTCTCCTGGATTTACTTACGATTATTACACTGTACAGTATGCAACCATTTTCTATGCATGACAGCACATATGAGCCTTCCCATTATCCTCGTCTGTATGTGTTCAGAATGTGTATGTCAACTATTGTAGAGCCGAAAACATACATACATATTTAAGCAAGGGATACTGCTTCCACTTTCAAAGGAATCATAGAGAGAATATCTTCAATGCAATTTTCAAATACGAATTTTCTCCGTCTTTGCTATTTTTCTATTGGACGTCGTCATCGATATTCCCTGGTAGGAAGGCAGCTCAGTGTTCGATGTTCGTTGATACTCTATCCAGAACGGAAATGTTTTACACATATATCTAGCCTCACCCTTTCTATCTGTGGTATAAAGCACGCAAATTATTATATTCTAAGCTTCCTTCCCCTTCACCCATGATTCCGATCAGTTCCTGTGATAGGATCTGATCGCCTGTCCTCCCTCGAAAAAAAGTTTTACTTCTCTACACTTTCTGTGGAACTAGTTCAAGTACAAAGGCTTACAGTTTGTCAGCCATTGTTCTGCATGATTATGATACTCTGTGTTGAAAAAATGAGATGCTCAAATTGAATAGCGTGGAATCATTTTACGCTTGACATCCGATTTAATATTTTCCAAGAAAGTGCAGGGAACTAAGGACGAGAGTAGAATTGAGCTGGAATAAGTCACGAAATTCGTGCTTAATATTCTGTCTGATCAGTTGCAAATATGCATGTGTAGTTATATATTATTTTCTAGCTATACGGATCATACACGTCTTTAAAATTTAATGGTTTAAATTGACAATTGATTTTTCTTTTTTCTATGATATAACCTCCGATTGGATTTGTTCGCTGCTCTCTTGGATCATAATGACAATGACAATGGAATATCGATGACAGCTCCGACAATCACTACAATGATTTATACATACTACTTTATTTTCGCTGCAATGAAACGACTCAAGTCTGATTTACCCATTATGGACAAGGAGTATGCTTCAGCTCTTACGGAAACGCTCGCCAATCCTGCTCACGTCACTAGCTTCATACTTGTCATCTTCTTTTGGATATCATGGCTTCCATTTCTAGCTATCAAATTCTTCGAGTATTTTGCCGTCTGGAAGATTCAAGTAAGTTATTTCCTATCTGATTTTTTCTTTCTAGTAAAATATCCGTTACTGTAGCTGTAGCTGTATTCACTGGTAGATGATCTATGAAGGCAAATTATTCAGGAAATGCAGTCGTATTTTTTCGGTCTTGAGCAATAATTTTTTTATCCTTGACCATTCAGAATGCGACTTGGTGTTTGTATGAAAAAAAACTTGTTTTTATGTACACACATTTCCGAATCTGCTTCATAGCACGGTACCTACAGTATCTTTGTAGTCTATTGAAAGCTAAATAATAATAATTCCCGACAAGAACATCAAAAATGTGCCATCCGTGTACATATAAATATATATATCAGAACTTACGTACGTACAGGACTAGCTACAGAACTATAACAGTCGTCAACGACAACAACGACAACAACAGAGCAATGTCAGGCAGGAATAGTAAGAACCATCAGAGTACAGCGTAGTGATATAAAAAGAAGCAAGAGGAAAAGAGGAAAAAGCGACCGGCCGTAAAAAAGGTTTTTAAGAAATGTCGTCTATTTATATATGAAGAAAAGAAGACACATTTATTTGAAAAGATAAATATTTAAAGGAAAATGTGCTTGGTCATAAGTGTGCATGATTTGGATAAGATTAGGAGTAATGTGGACATTTCCATTCACTCCATATCGTACATGCTTTCATTTTATTCTCGATTTTATATATCTGTGGGTACAATTCTCGAGAGAAAAATTCTTCCATCGACTAACTGCACAGTGCACTATGGCACAACGCTTATGGTATACCTTTGCTAAGACGGCTACTGTTACAACTACTTGCTTTTCTTCCAATCTACCTACATCTAAGCGTGCATAGGGAAATGCTTATGCCTAAATATGTTCGTACTATTGCATACTGCCAGTGCAAATTCAAATAATCTTTTTAATGTATGAGACACGAGTTTTTTTTGTTATTTTCCTTTAAGCTTGGGTGGCTATGACCCTATTTCTCTCTTTCTGAGACGGACAGCTTTCCCACCCATTTCAATTTTAGAGGCGGCCAA
Source organism: Ptenothrix huangshanensis (assembly GCA_036851915.1). Classification (NCBI taxonomy): domain Eukaryota; kingdom Metazoa; phylum Arthropoda; class Collembola; order Symphypleona; family Dicyrtomidae; genus Ptenothrix; species Ptenothrix huangshanensis. The sequence continues at coordinate 6,722 of JAAXYX010003861.1, read as the reverse complement.
CTGTTTCCAACCAAATATTGACTCCGAAGTTTCCATGTATTTTCTTTGCCCGCTTTTTTATTTGCATATTATTATGCCTATATTAACCATGTGTAGACATCGACTTCTATAGAAATACCATACACAGTAGTACATAAGGCGTTTGGTCCGGTACGCGTCAGTTTGGTATTTTTGGAACCTAATTATATACGTCTCGTCTCATACCCCGACTCTAAATTATATGAAATACAAACTCCAAGGGAGCCTGTAAAAAATTACGCCGTGGATTCGGATGAGGGGGTCTAGGGCTCCTGTTGGTTTTATTGTAGCGTAATTATTATCTACCAAAAAGGGAGAGTAGGTGTCTAAATTTAAGGAAAAATTCCCTGATATAATTTTTGCAAGCTCCTCAGACGCTACCTAGGAAAATATTTTTTTTCCAATAATCCGAGACTGGCAGTACGTTTTTGTAAACTTCACTTTATTAACTTAGTTGAGTCAAACGTCAATTTTATGTTCACTTTTTAAATACCGTTTGTTTGTATGTAGTTTGTACAGTTCGTAAATTGAAAATAATAAACTAATTCGTTAGCGTTATTTGCTCTTCTGAAATAGTTAAAAGGACGGAAAGCTGTTTTGAACAGAATAATAGTCAATACATATATCCACCTGTAATGGAAATGGGGTTTGTTTTGATTTGAAAGTTTTAAAGTGACTGCCTTTTATACATACAATTCTACTGGTAAACCTCGTAATTGACTGTCACATGTAGCTACAAACTTTTAATAAGCTTTACTTGCCAAAATGCATAAATAATTTAGGTAAGAGGAAAGGAGTTAAAACGAAGGAATTTCAATTGCATGTTTGGAATGCAAGAATACAGAAAACCAGCCAAAGCAAAGCCCGCGCTATATAATCCAGGCTTCGGATCCAACACTTAACTATGTGGCAAATAGCTTTTGACACATTTAATTGCCAATTTAGTTGTTTATATGTTATACTTTAGCAAACAAGAGCACAAAATTATCCCTCTACTTCGGCAATGCCCATCAGAAAAACGCTTTGTTTGTCTTTAACCGATTCATTTACCTATATAGGTACACAAATACGTGTAATCATTAACTTATTAGCTATGTGTATGTAGTGCGTTTGCAGGGCGGGCATTGTTGTATAGAAGGGTAGGTAAGAAGTTATTACTCCTGATAGCTTGTGAGGTTAGGTGAGACACACCTGGCTGGTTTGGTTGGTGGTAGAAGATTAATGTTTGCCTACATAATGGAATAGCTTTTCGGGAAGACCCTCCTTTATAATCCATTAACCTTAATTGGTATTTCGTGCGTGTGTGATCACAACGGATAAGTTAAAATAATTCAGTGGTCTTATTTTAACTTTGTCATGCATTTTCTACTAATTGTGTATTATACGTAGTTGCTTCAAATTTAGTTAATATTGCCCTCAAGGTTGACATTTCTACTCATTAATTTGCAAGGAAGTCTCACATGTTTTTGAAGCAGAAACCGTCTCGGACAAAATAAATAAACATCATGCAAATATTCATTCTCTCTTGCGTGATGTGTGAAGTAATATATTTTCTTGGGAAATAGTCTTGCCATGTATGAAACTGTAGTTATAGATAAACGAATGTAGTAGCGTCGGTTTTCGTCATGTAGAATAGAGCAATGCAATGGTACATGGGTTGCATACGATATAAATGTAAATTATCCAACCTGATTAATTTTTCTCTAAACTTGAATCAACTTACGTTCTGTCACCACTTTGTTTCTTGTCAACAAAGTAACAAACTGTCGATGTCGTACTGTTTTATGTACTCATTCGCCTTCAGTCATCAGACGAACTTACAAAAATACTGTAGTAGTTACCTGCTTTCACTGACACTGAACTTGTTTATCGATGAAGGTGCAAAACTTAACATCTTTTGCGTAACCCTACTCGTTTTCGGAAAGGATGGCAAAAGTATGTGCCTTCAATGACTTGTATTATAATAAGTATATGATGCTACAAAAATAATTTTATTTGTGTTGTTTTGCAGGTTCCATTTTTACATTTTACGGTGTTTTGGATGGGACTTTGTAATTCCTTCTGGAAATTACTCATTTACTTGACGGTGAATCACAACTTTCGATTTCAACTCCGAATTTTTTGTCTCTCTCTTTGTTGCAGAACAAAGGGACGACTAATACCTCAACGTGATGATTGATACTTAATGAAACATTTTTCTACATCGTTTCTGTTCAGTTACTAGTGATTCAATTTCCACTCCAACTATAACAAATCAAAAATGGTCGCCAGTCGCTTCAATCTACAATTTACATAAATGAAGAAACAGTGTACATGTACATATTAATAATTATACCTAGGTACCTAGTTAACTGAACAAACTATTTGTTCGTTTGTTGTTTGAGTACATTATAATAATAAATTTACTTGACGTTGTATTGTATTTGTTGATATATAATTACTGAAATGTTACAGTTTTTGCAATATTATCTAATACGCAAGTAGAGATGTACGTAGCTACATGTAACTATATTACTCTATTTGTTGGAGGATCATCTCATCAATTGTGTTGTATTATGTAGTCTATATACACGCTGAATGTACTAATGTATAATGTACTACTAGGAAGTATAATAATTCCAACTTTAACTTAATGAAACTTTTGGCCACTCTTCATTTGACACGTACTAAGTTTAGCAGAACAGGTGTTAGGGAAATTAAAATTATGAACATACTACTAGTCTGTAGTCTACCGAGCTTGACTCTTATTCATAATATTAGGAATGTAGTTAAAATCATCTGAGGTTTTACTTTTGGTGATGGTGCTGAGCGCAAGTAAAAGAATACAGGATAACTTACTACATAATTCACCATTCAATATTTGCAGTATGGCTATAACTGTTCGAATTAGAAAAGCTTACACATATTACCTTGGTAATGGAAAGTACTGTAAAAATAACTTATAATTACATCATACACTTTTACGACTTACTACATATATAAAAATAGTAGAGGGTGTTATGAGATGCTCAGTCAAGGGTCGTCAAAAATATTCGTATTTGTAATACAATATGATGAGCTGATGGACTTCAAGTAATCCGTTCCATCTTCAGTATTAGTCAAAGTAAAGTATAATTATAAATTAAATTATTTACAATTTAATTGCGTAATTTGTAATTAGTCTTTAGTGTAGCTTTAGTTGAAATGAGCAGTGTGTGTGACCAGTGTGTAGGGATGTTTAGATGTGAAATTCCGTGGATGTAAACTAAACATAGTTAACCGTTCTCGGTCCATCGGTGTGACGACATACTTGTAAATGTTCTCAACGATTCGACAAATATAAATTATCTATAACTACATTACATCGATTTCAATATGCAGCAACTATGCTACACTAAGAATAAAAAATAAAATATTCATTAATTCAGTATTGTTTTAAGTCACGATTCTGTAAAAACACTTATGTAAATTTAAATTTTAAACGAAAATTTGTACTTGCAACTCTGCTCTGGTAAAAATCTACTTCTTTAACAGCAATACAGTGCAAGAAAAGTCCACAAAGTATTGTTCAGGTATTCCAAGAAAAATAGCTTTAGGGAGACAGATTTAGCTTAACGACATAATTAGCTTAGAATCAACTAGAATCTAAATAGTGAAATGAGTCACGTCAATTTAATAAACTAGTTGACCGATGCGATTGTCATATTTGTGTGCATACATGTTGTCTGATCATGTTCATGATTATACAAACGATGTTATTTATGGTGCATCCGCAGATCTCGTGCAACTGTGCAATAATGTGATACACGTTTAAAAATATCATAAGAAACCGTATAAATTGTAGTTTATAAATCTAAAATGATAAAAAACTATTAAAGCGTGTCGTATCTTTCGTCGTTCTCGTTCGTACAGATATAACTAATTTAATGTTGAAAAATCAGACTAGATGTTTCGTAACAGGTTGTTAATATTGCATACTACTACTATAAGACATTGTAATAAAATAAAATACTAGACTAATACGCGATATAATAACAAGACAAATGAAATGATTGTAGGTGCTAGTCAATCGACGTTTTGTACAATAAAAAATATATATGTAAAGAGTAACTATACTTATGTAAGTATCATAATTATATATTTTCAAAGAAATGTGTGTATAATGTTTGTATATCTACATACATTCAAAAATAATTGACTCAAAAAATCGTTACAAACTCGACAAGAACGTAGCACACTGACGACAATATGAGTTGATAAATTGCTAAAGTTATCTTTTATTTAATCTAAATCGATCCAAAACGGATAATTGCTGTCTATTTATTTATCGTATCTAATTCGTAATTCGAATTATTTCAAAACAGTCCTTAGTCATTTACAAAATCTGAGTTTTATCGGAGTTATAATTAATACAAAAACATGGCAGAATTTACAACCCAACTTTTTGGCAATACCGAATTAAACAGATATCTTTCTAATTGCAAAATATTGTGGCAAAACGTTTATGGACGAGGTTGAATAAATATACACGAAAAAACCTGTACAGTTACAGCTGTGTTAAGTTAATGTGTAAAATTATCATGCAAGACAACCACTGGTTGTGAACAATTAAATGTGGAAATGAAAATGAATAAAAAACATTTAAATGAATGTTTTTAAAATCTTGTTGTAAATTATTCTTTCAACAACTGCTCCATGTAATATTAGACAGATTGCGCATTTGACGTTATTTTTTTACTCAGGCAAAGCTAGAGTTGACAATCGTTAGGTTAAGGTAAATTCTCACTAATTTTAATAACCATAGATACTACTTAGGTAATGTTTTTTTCTATTGGAATTTAAATTTTTTTGGAGACGCATTTTTTACTGTGAGCTGTTGTGATCATTTAGTCACACGCAAATTAGTGGGAATTTGTTTCCGGACTCCAGCCAGATTCCTTCAATTCATTACTAATAGCAAGGGGATAGGCAAATCTTTACAGTATTGCATTTAATCAATTGTGGTATTATTATTGTTACTACTAGTAATAATTACTAAAGGCAGCATAAAAACCCGATGGTGCCAGTATACCGTACTTACACAAAATTGGAAGTTTAAAAATAATTACACCTGCACACCTACACCTACACCTAGACAATAATTTTCAACTTCTTAACTGATGCAGTAACTTTAACTTTCGTAGCTGTTTCTACCTTCACACGCCACCACTCCGCGATCCGTTGAATGGCAATCAGGGCCGGGATTTAATAAACGTCTGACTTCTAAAGTTCTCTTTTTGACTCGTTTGGAAAAGCGACAATTTGAGATTCAATAAATTACTTATAAGGTAGGTACACCTGCTGGATATAACAATACGTGATTGTGTGTATGTGATCCATTTCCTAGCTAAAATCGGACACTATGCAGCACAGCTCTTTGAAAATATGCTTATTTTGTAGAAAATGTTATGCACATTCCGTATTTCATAACTTTCCAGAACTAAATATGTATAGAAGTCAAGTAGTTAGAAACAAAAAACTAAAAGAAGGTATAAAAGAGGGACTAATCGTAAGTATACGCGATTCTCAACAAAAAAAAAATTTACCCAATATTTTATCAAATTATTCGGAGCAGTACCACTGTAATTATTGGTTCAAAGTAAGCAGCTTTGTATAATAATAATAATTAGATTAATCATGCACCGATAAAGAGCTAATTAAATGTTACCCTAACGTGCCAACTATGTTTTTAAAGTCGCAATCCGTATTTGTCAAACCATAGATAGGCATTCAACGGAAGCGACATCCATTTGATACAACGTTGCCTTTTTTGTAACTGGTGACTAACTTTATATAAACTTTTTTCTAATAATCAGTTTTAGTTCTTGCACTTAAAAGGTATGTAAGTCTTTTTATTATCCCTTTGCAAAATTTTTCTAGTTGTGATTATGCATACTTTAGTGAGAATTTAATGATAGACAATTAATTATGCTTTCGGTGATATATTTGTACCCGCCTCCCTCCTATTTCCGTGGAGTGACGAAACTCTGACGATACCCGTTTACTCCACTGGTTATGCTAGTATTGCTAGTTGTGGGAAAAAACTGTGAGATTTAACTGTTTGTGCTTAAAGAATTAAAGATTGCAATTCAGAATTCAGTTGGCGCCAATTTAATAACGTATGAACAATGTCACCAAAAACTTACGCCTGTAAAAGAATCAAAACGTTTTGAAGCATTTTACCACAGTGTGCACATGTTAGATAGATAGTGTTGGTTCCGTATTCCGTATGACGTACAAATAGGGTATGCAACTCCCACAAGATGCCACCATTTATAAATGTCGCTTAAACGTAATTTGTAGATGTAATGAACTATAGCCTAAATTGAAATCAAAGTAATTAATTAATTTTAATTACTAATTTGTTGTTAAAAAAGTAGTATTTTTAGTATTAAAGCAAAAGATAAACATTCCCAATTGGAATTCAAGAATTATAAATTAAGTTGGTAGATACTTTTAAAACCAGACCAGTTTCGTGTTTGACTATGAACTATATTTACGTAGTTAATTTCGAATTTTTGTATGTACATGTACTTATCATACGTAGGCTTTTTACTCATCTATGCAAATAACTAGATAACTACACGCTAAAAAAATAGATGGAGATTTACCGGATGCCTATTATTTTGTAATAGAAATCTCTATTACAAAAACATCAATAGTATAACCTATTAAATATGTCAATA
>JAAXYX010003860.1:0-13423 GCA_036851915.1 Ptenothrix huangshanensis | reverse complement strand
AATACACTTCCTTCGTTAAGATTTCCCGAAGAAGAAAAGAAACATTCTTTAATTGATGCAAAAACTTTTTAAAATTTACATAAAAATTACGCCGTTTTTGAAATGTACATATATGAAAAATACAGTTTTTTTAATTCACATAAAAACGACTCGGTTTTTTTAAATTTATAGGAAAAAGACGCCGTTTTTTAAAAATTATACGAAAGAGACGCAGTTGTTTTAAAAATACAACAAAGACGCAGGTTTTTAAAAAAAATACAAAAAAGACGCAGTTTTTTCAAAATTATACAAAATAGACGTAGTTTTTTGAAAATTATACGAAATAGACGCAGTTTTTTCAAAATTTTACAAAAAATACGCACTTGTTTTAAAAATACACAAAAGCGACGCAGTTCTTTAAAAAATAATACAAAAAAGACGCAAGTTTTTTAAAAAAATACAAAAAAGACGCAGCTTTATTAAAAATAATACAAAAAAGACGCAGTTTTTTAAAAAGTAATACAAAAAAGACGCAGTTTTTTAAAAAATAATACAAAAACAATGCAGTTTTTTAAAAGAAATACAAAAAAGACACAGCTTTATTAAAAATAATTCAAAAAAGACGCAGTTTTTTAAAAAATAATAAAAAAAGACGCAGGTTTTTAAAAAAGAATACAAACAAAACGCAGCTAAAAATAATACAAAATAGAATTTTTTTAAAAATAATGCAAAACACACGAAGTTTTTTGCAAATTTAAGCAAAAAACTTGCACATTAAGGTAAAAACTGTTAAAACTGTTTTTAACAGTTTTGGCAGGACAACTGACTACATCCTTATACTATTCGTTTGCAAGATGTACTCATTTTCATTCAAGTTGCTTTCTCTTCCCTTGCCCCCATACAATCTGAAATCTGAGCCTTTATTTTCCTTAAAGAAGTGAATGAATTCTGGGATTCCACTTAAAGACAATTTGATTCTTTATCAGATGTGAATTTGCAAGGTTTGAGGAAAAGAGAAAGTTGTAGCCGAAGGTGAGGATGGATGGAGGAATTGTGAGGTAGGACTGCTGTTGTGTTGTTGGAGAGACCACAGACTGGGTTATTTGTAAATTGGGCTAAGCTGGGACGTGGGTACGTGATGGGAGGGAAGTGAACTAATCACCGCTGGCCATCCTTCTCCCGTCTCTCCGCAGTCTACAACACTCCTCGAGCAAATCCAAATCCACTCAACTCCCTCTTAATGTGTCCAATCACAGACAACTTCCACACATTCAAACTTTCTCCCTCAACATACACGTATCTCTCATCATCAACATCAACTCGCGTTAAAACGCACTGCATTTTTCCAAGTGCATAACAGCAATTCCAAGTGGTAATTTCCAGTGAGTAGCTTGATACGAGGCAAGGGGAGGGAATGAAATGAAATGCATGGAAACAAATGAAAGGGAAGGAGAAAGCAGACAAAGGAAGAAAATGTAGTTAAAAATGGATGGAGAGAAAGCGGCATTGAAGCCGATTGGATTGCGTTGGGAAGGAGAAAGTGAGAGAGAGAGAAATGCAAGAGCCAGCAGGGCCTTGGGTGGAATGGGAAATCAAAGTGACGGAAGCAAGGGCAATGCATGGTTAATGACGGGGAAGGGCTACATTTAATGCAATACCTTTCAAGGCTAACACGAAAATTGGCGAGTGCAACGCACACTTTCTCTCACAAGTAGCGTAATTTGGCGTACACCACGTAGTGTAGGAATTTGGGCGGGGGTTAAAAATTAAAACACTTTTAAACACTCCTTTTTTCAAAATTCGGTTGCATTTTTTAAAATGCGCACAAAAACGACGCAGTAGTTTTTAAATGGAAATAAAAACGACGCAGTTTTTTTAAATGCACACAAAACACGACGCCTTTTTTATGAAAATTTACGGGAAAATGGTGCATTTTTTAAAATGTGCACAAAAACGACGCAGTAGTTTTTAAATTTAAATAAAAACGACGCAGTTTTTTAAATTTACAAGGAGAGGACGCAGTTTTTTTAAATATACACAAAAACGACGCCTGTTTTAGAAAAATTAACGGGAAAATGGTGCATTTTTTGAAATGTGAACAAAAACGACGCTGTTTTTTTGAAACATAAATAAAAACAACGCGATTTTTTTAAAAATTTGAATGGAAAACAAGCAGTTTTTTTAAATGTGCACAAAAACGACGTAGTTTTTTTAAATATGTAGAAATAAAAACAACGCGCTTTTTTTACACTTACAAGTAAAAGACTTAATTTTTTACAATTTATACGAAAACGACACCGTTTTTAAAATGTAAATCACACGACGCAGTTCTTAAAAAAGTTAATAGCAACTCAATGTTTTTTATTTACACAGAGGCGACGTAGTTTTTTCAAATTTAAATAAATCAGGTGCATGTTTTAATAAAGTATACATAGTTTTCCAGGTGTACACGAAACGAAATCCTGCGGACGCTACTGTCTCCCTCCGACCAAATTCTCCCTCCTATCACACATCGCGTGCTTACCTCTCTCATCATGCAATCCACTGTCTGGAGAAAGTTTGTGAAAGCAGGAGACATTGGGAGAAAGCAGGTAAAAGTAGAAGATAGGAGAAAGTGGGAGAAAGTGAGACAACGCAGGAGAAAGCAAGTGAAAGTGGGTCCGAGAAAGTAAGAGAAAGCAAGATAACACTACACTAGGTTCAGTTTTGACTGTCTCAACTCGTAAGCCTGGTTTCGTTTAACTCAATAAATAAATTATCAAACCGAAGCCACTCTCCTCATCAACTCGCTTTCTCCTCGGCCCCACATAAGTCCAGGTTAATTCCTCTTGCCACAGATACTCAAGAATCTCGCAGTCATACACCAGGAGAGAGAGAGAGGCGAACCACAACTTGTTACACCTACACGAGAAATATTTGCTTTCTCCAAAGAAGCTCCTTCCCACAAGGCAACATAGCACTTTCCCCAACGCCACCCCAGACAAAAGTTTCCGGAGAAAGCAGCATTTTCCACAAAGCCCCCTCTTAGAATTCAAGTAGATTGCACGGTGCATTGTATCTAAATTTGTTTGCAATTATCGCTCTCCTTTCGCGGAGAATTCTCGGAGGATCTCGGCATTAAGAATTGAAAACATCCTGAATTCGATGCCTATTTTCAGTCCCTACTGCATACATTAAAAATAGAGCCATTAAAAAGAAATGAAGCAGATGCAAGGTGGTGCCTGGGTTGGGTAATTGGGTGTCGAAACACTGTCAGGAAATTTGGAGAAATTAGTCGTTTTCGAAAATTCTAAATTCAAAAAACTACTCCCTTTCAAAAACTGCTAATTTGGAAAGTGGACCTTTTGAAAAAAGTTATACTTGGGAAAACAAGACTTTTTAAAAAGCATTAATTAAAAAAAATTAATATTTTCAAAAAGTGCTCAGTTGAAAAATACTTTTTTGAAAAAGTGTAAAATGGAAAAATTGGACCTTTTCAAAAATTGTTAGTCAGAAAAAATGAACCTTCTCAAAAACGGTGTTAATTAGGAAAAGGAGGCAGTTTGAAAAAGCGCTAATTTTAAAAAATGAAACCTTTCAAAAAGCGCTAATTTTAAAAAATGGACCCTTTCAAAAAGCGTTAATTGGAAGAAAAACTCCCTTTCAAAGATTGAATTTTGGAAAAATTCGACGTTTTGAAAAAGTGTTAATTGTGAAAGCGAGACTTTTTGAAAAGCAAGCGATAATTTTAAAAAAGAACCTTTTTAAATAGTGTAGATTGGAAAAATTGGACCTTTTAAAAAAGTGTTAATTATGCATACAAGATATTCAAAAAAACCTCAATAAAAAACCACGGACATTTTCAAAAACTGCTAATTGCAAAAATTCTTCCCTTTGAAAAAATTTATAATTAGAAAACTTGGACATTTCCAAAAAATTTAACCTTTTTTAATAAAAGTGTTAATTCGGAAAACGAGAATTTTTAAATTAGCGTTAATTAAAAAAAATTACACTCTTTGAAAAAGTGTAAAATAAAAAACGTATTCCGTATGAAACATTCCAATTAGTAAAAATTCCGTTTTCAAAAACTCTTTACTTAAAAAGTCCGACTTTCGAAAGTGTTAATTCTCAAAAGCATTACATTGTTGTAACATTACACCCCGCCCCTAAAATCCAGTCCCACTTTAAGCCCCCCAGCAGATGGGAAAATGTCTCCATGTCATTGCTTTTATACGTTGTTTTCATGTGAGTAAATACAGAAAGGAATTTTTTCTGGAACGAGTCGTTTTTACGTGTGTCAGTTCTTGTGACATTTTCTCTCGGGGCTATTTATAGGTTTGATTTTTGCTGGTCAGTGTAGACGTCAACGTCAAGGGCAGGTGCGTAGAGATCTTTTTCACAGAGCAGTTTGACGAGAGCGAATGCTCGAATTTTTTGGTTTTGCCAGCATATGACGCGACGCGACGGCCGGTGACGATGAGCTTGTTGTCAATTCTGATGGTGAGGATGGAGGGGAATTTGCGAGTGGAGGAGGGAAGCTGATTCGATGTCAAGTCAAGAGTGGAAAGTCGCCACGTTTTCAAATTCAAATTCAAATGCAGACACTCGTTCTCCTCACTCCTCACTTGACTTGCTTTCACTCCACTTTCACTCTCCTCACTGCGAGTGTCAAGTCAGCTTTCTCCAACAGCTTTCCCCGCAGCTTTCTCCTCCCCAAACTAACATCCGGTGCAGAGTCACTCTCCCCTTCCTCATCTCCATCACACACTCCTCCACTCCATTTCTCTCAATAAAATGCTTCGCACATGCAAAACATCCTATCAGCATCCACCACCTTGTCTCGTCTCTCTCATTTACATCCAAACTACTTTCTTTCAAAAATCCATAAATTTCAACCGTTTTACGTGGCCATGGTTTCTGCTTTTACTTTGTTTCTTTTTTCTCTCCTTGTGTACATGACTCTATTTTATTTTCCAAAATAAATTCAGCTGACGGGTAAAAAATGGCGCAAGATAAGATTCTTATGCAAATACCTACGGACCCAAAATATTGCTTTTTGGAAAAATGCCTCTTTTTTAAATTTGTTACGCTTTAATTGCCACGTTTTAAAAACGAGCTTTCTGTTTTAAATGATTTAAAAAGATTTTGTTTTGGAAACCGTTTTTGAAAGTTCCCTTCTTGAAATCAGGAAACAACTTAAGGAGTTCAGTGTAAAATTTAAAAAATGTATGATGCAACTTATCTAATGTCAAAAAAGCTTTCGTGTTTTCGTGCAAATTTAAAAAAACTGCGCTGCTTTCTTATTAGTTTTGAATTCAATTTTTATTCCTCTTTAATGCAAGTTTAAAAATCTGCGTCTTTTTCTTGTGAATTAAAAAAACTCGTCGTTTTTTGCGTAAATTAAAAAAAATCCGGTCTTTTTTGTGTAGATTTAAAAAAAAAAACCGCGTCATTTTCATGCACATTTAAAAAAAACGGCCTCTTTGTTGTGTAAAGTAAAAAAAACTACGCCTTTTTCTTGTAAGTTAAAAAAACTGCGTTGTTTTTACTCAAGTCTTAAAGCAGTCAGGGTATTTTTTAAAACCCTTTGTCCACCAAGGCCTACATGACGCACGCCTAGTTACGCTACTGGATTTTTATTTTTGGGAGTGAAAAGCTTTTTAACCCATGTGCTATTTTTTTTAAAAAAATAAAAAAACACATGAATAAATCTAAAATGTTACAACTTTTTCCTTTGGAATAATTTTATAGGAGTTAGTTTAAAAAAAGATTAGGTACTTATTCTTTTTTGCAAGAGCACTTAAAATGAAAATCTTGCTTCAGTAAAAATTGCGGAAGATTTAAAAGCATTCCTGAAAAAAAATGTGTGATCAAAATCCTTGTTTTTCCCGTGTAATTATTGAAGGGAATGGGATGAACTTTGGTTGCGGTGGAATGAGAATAATTGGAGGGAATTAAAGTGTGTGCGGGGAGGAGTGGAGAAGTTGTTAATGCTGTGGTGTGGGTGGGACGACATTAGCAGTGATGCGTTGTTCGCTTCGTTCAGATTGGATTGAATTGAGTGGTGAGTGCGAGGGACATTTGTTTGGAGAGTAATTAATGATGGCCCTCATTCGCAGTGCCACAAGTCAACCCAAAAACAAGTCAATAAATCTCAAGGAAATCCATCAAGGCAAAGTCCACTCCAAGACCGACACAGTCATTTCCTGGCCACACGTGCACCCCCAACGCATGTACATGTGACTGATCGTGAGGTGTGAGTCTCAGCCACGCATTCCATTCCATCCCCAAACAAATCACCATCGCACTTTCCCAATCCCAATTCATCTCTTCCTTCCTCGCTTTTTATTTAGCCCAGCATCACAAATTCCCACAGCCAATCTGACCCCTAACTTTATCCCACATTCATTCCCAAAGTCCTTACAACTTGCTCCAATTTTCCAATCACATAAATAAATTCTAATACATTTCAAAATCTAAATTGAGCAAAGAGGGAACCGCGGGAAGTGGCTTTTCAAAACTCTGGGAGAAATGTTTTGATTTTTCAGTTTCCGGTTTTTCGTTTTCCACACATCAATTTTTCATTTTACGCGCTTTTCAAAACCTAATTTTTTCATTTTCCGTGTATTTCAAAAAGTTTATATTTTTACTTCCCGGGTGCTTCAAAAAGTGTCAATTTTTCATTTTACGCGTTTTTCAAAACCTAATTTTTTCATTTTCCGTGTAATTCAAAAAGTTTCTATTTTTACTTCCCGTGTTTTTCAAAAAGCATCAATTTTTTTATCTTTTACTGTTTTAAATATTTTTTTTATTTTGAAAAAGTAACTTTTCCTGATAATAATTTTGAAAAAGTAAAAGCGCCTCTTTTTTTAAAAAAAAAGTCAAAATTTTAAATTGTTATTTCAAAAATGAAGAGATTTGTGGTTTAGAGTTTTTTTTTATTGAAAAAGCCAAAATTAGATAAAGTTTTTTATTTGAAATTTTGAACATTTAAAAAAAATAAAAAAAATATATCGAAAAAGTGAGAACTTACATTACAACAAATTTACATGTTGTGAATTTTTGAAATACTCTCCCTCATTCTAAAATATTTTCAAACATGTGTCTGTAATTTTTTACTAATTTTGAAAGCGCCTAAATTTTAAAATTTTAAAAAGTCTCAATTTGTAAATTATGTTAAATGTGTCAAGATTTTCATATTTGAATTGATTTTTTTTCAATTTTTTTCAGTTTCAAATGTCAAAGCAAAAATCCAAAATTCGTTTATAATTTGGTATCTATTCGAATTAAAGAAAATTAAGGAAATTAATACACCGGACTTTCTATGGTTGAGAGTGTAGAAAAGTCTTGTAGATATATTGTTTTGCACGAAAGTCCACTGTGTATCGTTAGAGCATGTCAAGTTGATATTAAAAACGGAGGGAAGGGAGTGAAGAAAGAGTGCTTGAGTTTCAAGTTTTCAACTTGAAAGTTGTCAGTCAGTGGAAGATGGCTCTTGTCTTGTCTTGTCTCGTGTCGTTAGGATTTTTATTTTCTATTTTCCGCATTTGGTTTTTATTTTTTGCAAGGTCAGGTCAAAAAGCAATTTGGACGAGGAGTCAAGTCAAAGTCAAGTCGGGAAAGTGAGACGGAGAGTCAAGTTATCAAGGGAATGATTAGTTCTGCCGGTCCGTTGGAGATGACGACGTGAAAAAAAAGGAAAAAAAGGAGAGAGAAATGGAAAGCATGAGTGAGTGTGTTTTACAGTTGCCGCTGACACTGACGAGGGCGGACGGGACGTGTCCAGAGCAAAGCACGCAGCAAAACATCCTTCACAGATTCACAGCCACGCTCCTCGCAAAGTCCAACAAAAGTCACACACTTGCTCCCATTCACCCAAATACATGCAAGCGTTTTTTAATTTCCAAGGAGCCATGCACAAATCACAATTCTTTCTTTTCATTTTTCAAATTTATTTTTAAGCCGAATATTTTTACATAATTTTTAAACTGTCCGTGTGCATTTTTTTTGATCCAGATTTCCATTTTACCAAATACTGATGCATAAATTTTCACATAATTCCACAAAATTGGGAACAATTTTGAAAAATTTCACAAAATAATGAAATTTTAAAGACATTTTAAGGGTCTTTAAATTGTGAATGGTTCAAATTATATCGTCCTTATTTTACAATTCTGTAAATGCAGAACGCGCTCATTTTGTAATTTTGAATAATTTTGTAATGTGCAAAACGGTCGTACTTTAAAATTTTGAAAATGTGCTAAAAAGTCGTATTTTACGATTTTGAAAGGTGCAAAACGGTCGGAGTTTACAATTTTGAAAATGTGCAAAACGCTCTTATTTTACAATTTTGAAAATGTGCAAAACGCTCTTATTTTACAATTTTAAAAATGTGCAAAACGCTCTTATTTTACAATTTTAAAAATGTGCAAAACGCTCTTATTTTACAATTTTAAAAATGTGCAAAACGCTCTTATTTTAAAATTTTGAAAATGTGCAAAACGCCCTTATTTTACGATTCTGAACACTGATTTTTGAAAAAGTCGAAAACTTATTTATGTATTTCACAATTATTTTGAAAAATTGCACTACTTTTTCATTTTACAATTTCCAACGTGTTCAAAAAGGAGTAATTCCACAATTTAAAAAACAATGACGTCTTCAATAAGGTTTAAAAAAACCAAAATCTGTTTTTTCTTTCAGAGTGTGCAAAGTACGAAATCATAAAAAGCTAAACAAAAGACGACTTTTGGAGCATCCAGGAAAGAGGGGGCATTTTAAATGTGTTTTGGAGAAATGTAATATGTGGAAGACTCGCGTGGAATGACGTCACGGTGTGTTGAAGGACAAGAGGATTGTGTGTGCCTGCGAGTGTTTGTGAACTCGGTGCGAATTCGCAAACGGATTTCTGGACTACATTAAGTGCGTGATGGGATTCTAGTGTTGTGTGAAGATGTGAGAATTTGAAAATCAGAATGACGTGGCGTCCGTCGGACTGGACGGTTCGTTGGCTACATATGGCGATGTCAGTGGCGTACCTGGGTAAGGTTTTTGGCTACTTAAGCACCCTCCGATTTTCAAACATTAGCCTTCAAAAAGTGTTAATTGGAAAAATTTAAAATTGAAAAACATTAAACATTTTTAAGTTACTTAAAAACCCTTTTCAAATAAGTAATTATGTATTGAAAAAAATTACCAACTTTCAAAAACAGATAATTGTAGAAATTTCAATTTTCCAAAAAATTATAAATAGAAAAATGAGAACTTTTGAAAAGCGTTAATTTAAAAAAATGAACCTTTTCAAAAAGTGAAAATCTTAAAAATTAAGCTTTTTTAAAAAGTGTAAATTCAAAAAAATTGGACTTTTTCAAAAAAAAATTTAATTGGAAACATTGCTCCCTTTCAAAAACCGATATTTAGAAAAATTGAACCTTTTCGAGTTACATATTTTAAAAAATTGACTCTTTCAAAAAAATTTAAAGTAGAAAAGGGACTTTTCGAAGCGCTAATTTTAAAAAATTACATTTTCAAAAGGCATTCCTTGAAAAAGTTAAACTTTTTTGAAAACGATTTAATTGTAAAAATGACACCCTTTAAAAAGGTGTAAAATACAAAATGTAGACCTTGTGAAAAAGTGTAAATAGTAAATAGGAAAAATTCTAAATTTTCAAAAACTCTTAGGAAAATGCGCATTGAAAAATTGTTAATTTTCAAAAATTCCTTGTAAAATTATACAACATAACCCCCCAAAATTCCGTAAAAGTAAAAGTACGCCCCTGAAGAGGCCGGAGTGGACGGTTGGTTGGTAGATGCGAGATTGGGAATCGCTGAGTGGAAGCGACTGGATCAGCATCAGCGCTCGGAATTTTAATGAAATTTTGCTTTGTTTGCTTGAGAAAGACATGAAAGACTTTGATGTCAAATGTGGCAGAAGGAAGAGCCGGCGATCCAATACGAATCCACTTGCCAACACATTTTTACGAATAATTTCATTATTTCCAAAGCACCACAAGAATCATGCCAACGCTCCAGCGTCCAATTCTTCAAACTCCAAGCCAATTCCGAGCCAAGTCCAGTCAATGCAAAGTACGTACAACGCATGGCCTACACTCAAGACTCAAACAATCCTATCTACAACACCCAAACCACAACATCTTTCTCACATCCCAATACCTTACTGGGCTCCAATTGAAAACTGCACGAGAAGCGAAATTATTTAATATTTCTCCGCTTTTTTTCATTTTTCAGGAGATTCTTTTTACTTTTACTCTAAAACAAAATTTATTGGTAGCACAAGCCTTTTGAAAATATATTTTAAAAAATCCAAAACTAACTTTTGACAATCCTTTTTATTTCCAAAATTTTGGAAGTTTCTGTTTATTCACACAACAAACTTTTTGACGATCCACTTTATAAGTAAAATCATGTTTTCAAAAATTCATTTTCGTAGAAAAACAAGCCTTTCGAAAATTCGTTTTATTAGAAAAACAAGCTTTCCAAAAATCCGCTTTATTCGAAAAACAAGCTTTTCGAAAATCCTTTTTATTTAAAAAACAAGCTTTTCGAAAATCCGCTTTATTCGAAAAACAAGCTTTTCAAACACACATTTTCTTCCCAAAAATAACTTTTCGAAAATCCATTTTAATTTTAATACCAACTTTTCTGAAATCCATTTTATTAGTAAAAAATATTCCCTAAATTCCGTTTTCTTATTAAAACAAGGTTTTTAAAAATCCATTTTACTTCCAACACCAACTTTTCAAAAATCCATTTGCTTTCCTGAACCAACTTTTTAAAAACGTGTTCTGTTCCCTTATAAAACAGACTTTTAAAGATCGTTTTCACGCAAAAAAAATATTCGGAATATGTTATATTTTTAGTCCGTTTTTTAAGCTCTGAAAATAGTTCGTTCTTGCGTTTCTCCCTTCAACTAAAATTACTGAAAACCCACAGAAAAACTTCACTTTTTAATTTAAAAAAATACGTTTGAAAGTGTAATAAAGCTATAAAATTCATGCTTGTTTTTCTTTTTGTTTTTTATTAAAAAAAAGCTTTTCATTTCCCCTTCCATCGTAGGAATTTACAGATAGACTCTTTTGCATCTGCGGAGAAGTTGTCTTGCATTTTGTCAAGTGGAAATTGCAGTGCGGAAATGAGGACAAGTTTTGTTTGCTGGATTAAGATTTTCCTCTTTTATGATTCTTGGAATGACAGACTGATTTGGGGAAATCAAAGAGAAATCAAAAGGAAAGGAGACCGAAATCGAGATGGAAATTAGAAGCAGTGGCAAGGAAGGATTTTTCGTTGCTTGTGATTTTTCATCTCTCCTCGGCACGGTTAGGCTTAGGAGCAGGGCAGGGAGTAAATGGAAAACGTACATATGCAGTTCTCTCTGACCTGATTCATGTTCATGTGGTTCACATGACAGATATGGATTTTGAGCACGGGATGCAAATGTGGCTATCTACACACACGAACGTCACAAGAATTAAGAGTAGAAATTTAACGCTTTTGCTTACCATCGAGAGATCGGACGAGTCCGTCGAGTTGGAAGAATTCCGCTTCGGATCGAAGTCTTGCTTTTTCGTGGAAATTTTCCGGCAGAACGACGTTTTGATTTCGCAGATAATCGAGAATGTAACGGAACAACACGCCGTCTCTGTCGATGAAGATTTTCCCCTTCGAGTCTCGTGGCACTGCGTCCAAACCTACGAGTCAAACCAAATCATAAAACAATCTCCACCACACCCAGTAGCGTAACTAGGCCTAGGTCTAAAAAGGATTTTTAAAAATTTTTACACTGAACGATTTAACATTTCATGGAAAAGGCGCGTTTTTTAAAATTTACACGAAAACGACACGATTTTTTTTATAATTTACACGAAAAAAGGCGCAGTTTTTTTAAAAATCAACAAAAGAGACGCAGTTTTTTAAGATTCACAAAAGAGACGCAGATTTTTTAAAATACACAAAAGAGAAGCATTTTTTTAAAAATTCACAAAATAGACGCAATTTTTATAAAAATACGCAAAAGGGACTTAGTTTTTTGAAAACTAACAAAAAAGGGTGCAGTTTTTTAAAAATTAACAAAACACGGTGCAGTTTTTTTAAAAATTAACAAAACACGGTGCAGTTTTTTTAAAAATTAACAAAACACGGTGCAAATCTTTGAAAACTAACAAAAAAGTGTGCAGTTTTTTTAAAAATTAACAAAACACGGTGCAGTTTTTTTAAAAATTTACAAAAAACAAAAAAAAACAAAATTAAAATTTTAAAAATTAAATTAATTAAAAATTTAATAAAATAAAATTAACAAAAAAACGATGCAGTTTTTTATCTTAAATTGCGCACGCCAAAGACTCATTTTTTTTAATTTTGCACAATAAAGCAGAATATTTTTTATAATAAATTGACTCTAGATTAGACGCAGTTCTTTCAAAATTTTACACTGGACTCATCAAGTTTTTTCAAGGCCTACACTAATAAAAATCCTGCGGACGCCACCGACAAGAACCACAAAAGGAGCCCACAGCAGCCATGCAATTCCAATTCCAGCTCAAATTCAAATCAAATCCACTTTTTCAAAGCTTCCTTTGCAAAACAAAGGTCGGCGGAGGAAACTTCTCTCCACATCTGTCCACTTCCTTTTAACCCATTTTTCAATTCACATTCTTTCCATTCAGTATTTTCCAAACTATACGTAGATCATTTTGCATTTCATCAAATGCAATTTGCGCTCTTCCTAAATGCCAAATAACGCAGTTAATGTTTTTATACATGGCTTCTAATCCTACAGAAACATTTTGTTAACTTTCTTTTCCCAATCCCAATCAATTGAGTTTTAGGCATTTTTTTAAACCCAATCTAAAAGGGTTTTCATTTCATATTAGTTTTTTCAAACTGTGTACCTAAATTCAATTTTTAATATTTGCACGGCAAGTATTTTTGAGCATTTTTAAAACTACAAATTTGTTATTTTGAGTCAAACGGGTTTCAAATCGTTCAAATTAAGTCTCAGCAACTTTTCAAAAATTAATTTATTTGTAAAACACGGTTTTAAAAAATCCATTTTATTTGCGAAACCTACTTTTCAAAAATCCGTTTAGTTTGTGAAACAAGATTTTCGAGAATCCATTTTAGTTACAAACCCAACTTTTTTTTTCAAAAATTGTTTTATTTGTAAAACAAGGTTTTAAAAAATCCATTTAATTCGTAAAACAAGGTTTTCAAAAATCCATTTTATTTACAAAACCAACTTTTCAAAAATCCATTTTATTTGTAAAACCAACTTTTCAAAAATCCATTTCATGTGCAAAACCAACTTTTCAAAAATCCATTTGATTTTCAAAACCAACTTTTCAAAAATCCATTTTATTTGCAAAACCAACTTTTCAAAAATCCATTTTATTTGCAAAACCAACTTTTCAAAAATCCATTTTATTTGCAAAACCAACTTTTCAAAAAT
>JAAXYX010003859.1:0-13425 GCA_036851915.1 Ptenothrix huangshanensis | reverse complement strand
CGTCCCATTGAAAAAGCGAGAAAAAAATCTAGCTTCAAACCACAACCTTGTCTAGTGCAATCTGTAACTACATGTGTGACCTGGTATTCTCTATGCTACATATACTGCTTGTTTGCTTGCTTGTTCCTTTATTATCATGCAAAAATGTTTTCAATTACTACATAACTGCGGTGTATGTATATGTAGGTATATACATACACCTATACCTATATGCGTCACTTCACTATCCTCTACCTACTACCTACTTTCAATTCAAATGGTTTATTATGGTAATCATAATGGTGGCTCGTCTTCTATCCATATCCAAGTTGTAGAGGATTAATGTGTATAGCAATTCCAGTTCCATATTATTATATTAGTATTATTGTAGGTTGCGAGACAGCGTTGGTGTGTGTAGGTACTACAAGCCTACCATTTATAATTGATAGAAGTATGTATACATAGCATAACTAGATATGTATGTACAACACAACGTAGGCTGTACACAATAACAATACAAGCCGTCAAGCATATTATCATTATCAATCCCCGCCGTTGGACTCTCGGACAGGACAGATCCCTACGTTTATGTTATGTTTGCCATGCCATGCTCTTCACTGCGTCGCATCGCGTCGTCCAATGCAATGCAAATCTTTGGAGATTTAATTAAAATTGTTTTCATTCCAAACTATATAGTAATAAATTATGATCGTGATGATTGATTAACTTTTTAGTATTCAATTTTCAATGTCTTCTCCATGTGTAGCTATGTATGTATGTGTCTAGCTCTAGCGAACTAACGAACCTACAGCCGAGCCTTTGCGTTCTCTTTTTTCTTTTCTAAATTTGCATATATCTCGATTTCGATATTTCGACCGAACGAACTACAAAGACTAGAATATAATATGTAGTACTTGTCCAAGTCGAATAGTATGCTTAGTTAGGTATATAGGTAGGTAGGTTTAGTGTATAGAGAGATAGATAAGTTGTGTAGGCTTGTATATATATATATATATCCTATAATTCATTGTCATGTATAAGATCAGATAGAAATATCTTGCTAATTGAAATGACGTGGATCCTCATCAATTTTATTGATTCAATTGATTGATTGTTTCTCATATGGATAAACATATATATAGTGTATGTAGTTGTAGTTTCAGTAGTTGTATTGTGGTTGTATTGTATTGTATCGTATTTTACAATTTACTGTATAAACTCGAATTTTTAATTTTTATTTGATTGATAAGGTCAAGCTTAATAACGTGTTGATGGATAAGTATGGATGGGTGCGTTAATTGTGAGTAATTTATTTATTTATGCATGTACATACGTGAGTACAGTATCGTTACAGTAGAGTACCTACCAACCTTTACCATAAATATTTAGGCTGCAATGTATGTATAGTGGCGGTTACTTTTCAACGTGTATTGTGGAATGTGGGTTCTTGATTACCTTCTATTAGTAGAAAGGTAAACTTATATGGAACACCTGAATACCATTTCCAAGTATTCCCTTAATCCCTTACCAGTATTTAGCAATTTACTGTGCAATTTTTTACTTGTACCCTACAGGTTAAATTAGCTTGGTGGATTTTCCATGTTAATCGCCTAGTTATTTTAAGCACAAGTTGATAATCAGGAAAACTGTTTCAACTGCCTAATTGAAACGAAATTTCTGAAACATTAAATTTTGATGATGAAAAAAGTCGGTATCTACAACGTTTTGCTGTGCATTTTCCTTGTGTAATTATTTCCTTCTATTTGCAAGTTTTTTGGCGAATATCAGCTTGGTTAATGTCTTAGAGAATTTGGAATCTATCCATTCCAAAGATTCACTATCTTATGACATAAGATAAAAAGCCAGCGCGAAATATGTCTTGCCTTCTAAACGTTCTACAATTTATAAGCCAATCTGATTTTCGTCAAACAACCTTGATTTGTTTCCTTTATTGTGTGTCAAGTAATTGTAAAATTATTATTTACATACAATTATAAGGGGAGTAATCTTTACAAAACAGAAAATGATATATAGACTCTAAAATACTATAAATAATAAATGCAAATCAGTTACGAATGTAGCCATGTAGCACTAATATGATGTAGGTATTCAACTGTTGGTATTTTGAGATATATGGTAATACACATAGGTACTAGAATAATGATTAAAACCTATTTCCTATAAGTTTCTCTATGTATTTAGGTATGTAGGGAGGTGGGTAAGTAGCTCTATAGCAACCAATAGTTGTAAATACTAATTAACAATTATAATATTCAAATGCACCATTCAACTCGATCATGCGAATCCATTCCGTTCCGTTCCATTTGCACACCTTTTCACAACTTTTCAACGTGAGCAACTCAATTCTCAATTTTATAAAGCATCGTATTGTATTGCATCGTATCGCATCTCATCGGGTCGAGCTTGAATTAAAATTGAATTGAATAGCACCTTAAGTTTTGAAATCGTTAACATTTTGTTTTATGTTAAGGATTTTAGGCATATTCCTACCTATAGATTACACTGCATTACTGTATATAGGTATGTATGTATAGTAGAGCATAGCAACTCACGTAGACAAACACAAGCAGTTCAAGCGATAAGAAAGAATCCTCTGTACATCTGTTGTGTGACTGTGAAACCTGCAACCTGGCCAATGCAATCGAGTCCAAAAACCAACGTCCAACTATCCAACATCAAGACCAACTTTTATAATAATATGATTGCGTTCTAATACCTGCATTATTTATGTGAGGAGCACACAATGAAATATCTCTGTCTGAATTGCAATTGTAGTTTTAAATTATAATAATAATAATGCAGGCTGGAGTGAATGTGTGAGATGACGGAATGTTGAGCTGAGTTTCTCAAATTGTTTCCTTTCCCCTGAACATCTTTATCATCTATTGAATTACCTTAGCTTTATTGTTCGCTGACACTTCAATTTTAAAAATCAGGCTCATTGTCAAGTTATACGCCTTGTTTTCTTTCCATCTATAGTTTTTTTTGTTAGTCCTCTCTCTCATTCAAAGTTCGTCATAATATGTAGCAACAGTCAACGCCAAAGTCAAAGCCAGAGTTATAGGAATAGCAATGGTAATAACATACCGATTTTCTCTCTATAAGAAACAAGACAAGACTTTATCTGTTGGCTCTCATCTCTAACTAAACTTAGACGTGTACCTTTAGCCATGCACACGTCTGTCTCTGTCTCTGTCTGTCCAACTTTTTGTTGCATATGCTCCATCTCTTTCCGGTACAGGTACTGTTTATTGTACCCACAATTCCTATTGCTATTACAATTGCTTTCATCTATAGACCCTGTCTGCACTAGCAGCTCTGGCAGTTGCATGTTGCATTACAAGATGTATACCTACCGGCTCTGACTCTGGCTCTGACACTGGCCTGGCACTTCCACTGCTACAAACATGAAATGATGGCACACACTCAAGAAATTCTAGTATGACACTACAATGAAGGAATGAAAAAATAATTTCAAAATAAAAAGTGCATGTAACAATAAATTTAAATTCGACTTGTTTGTCATTCTTTGACACGTTGATAAAGAGAGAACGTAAATGGTTTGAAAGTTTAACCACATAAAAATTTGAATTTGAATAAACAAGAACAAGATTTCATGTCTGAAACGAAATCATCTGGTCTGGCCATATCTCATGCTGTACAACAAAACAGAACTGAACACAACACAACACAATACAAAATACAATACAACATAACACAACACATGCTCATGTTTTCATCAGAGGTGATCAAATTAAACCACAACCATAAAATCCTGACTTCAAAATCATCCTCATCATCACCATGTCCAGCAGCATGAGAAAGAACTAACACTATGGAATTATGAAAGAATTTTCGAAACATCTATTCCTCGTAATTGCAACTATCCAGCTGATTTCCATGTTTAAATTCAAAATAGCACGTTATTTCACCAGACAAAGTTTAAACTACGAGGTAATACCATAGTAGCAGTGTGGATTTAAATTCCTGATCAAATTAATGATGACATTCACAAGTTCTATGTACTGCAATATGGAAAAAGGTCAAAGCCAATGCCAAAGCCAGTACAATGAAACCACTATGAGTCTGACATTACAATTAAGGTCTCATTAAATATAAATCGAGTTTGTAAAGTAATTGCAAGAATAGCATTACACCTTGGAAACATCCTCAATAAACTTTAAAAAGTTACTTCTTTGGCAAAGTTAAGTAATCGTGGTCGTCAATTTGAGTGATTTGGCTTGCATGCAGACGATTAATGTAGCCAAGAATCCTGTCGTAGAAGTTATTAGTATTGTCACCTCACTATTATTTTAGACATGTTACACATAAAAACAACGAACAAACTCGATTACAATTACAAAAGGGAAAACAACAATGTTGAAAGTTGAATGAATGTACAATGTTTGCTGTTATTCATTGGTAGCATCAACATGCTCACTCACATACCATAGTCATAGTATAAACGTACGTCTGTACCTTGTTGGATTTTGGCTTGGATTTGGGTACGATAAGGCTATTGGTAGTCAACGTAGCTATACAAGTTAATTGAGAATCTAGAAAATCTCAGACTAATAATAATATATTCTATGAGTCAGACGATCGCAAGTTCAGTTCAACTCGAAACATTTAGATAATCTGTACGTAAGGTAACTTGATGAAATTATGTACAAGGTATAACAACTATGCATAGATAAGATACGTATATGTATATAATTACTATAATATGTACAATAAATGGATTTCGCTAGTACTCCTAACAAAGCGTGGTAATGATAATTAATATAAAGAGGATAATCTACCTACGTAGTACCTATGTATTTAGACTATTACTATTCAAAAAGGACTATACGATACTCTCGCTCCTTCTCCTTCTCCCTAATTAGACAGAATCGAATCGACCGTTCCCTAAACTTACGACTCACATTAATCAACAAACAACTTGATGATGATTCCTCCTCATCCAAATTATGCACGCAAACAATGTCTATACAACGGGTAAGTACGGTACGTGGTACTGGTGGTGTGTAGGAATAATGATAGAATTAATTAGATATGTTTCTTCCAGGGCTACTAAATTAGGCATTGTATTGCATCACCAAGGAGCTTACACAGTGTACTGAGGTTTGTAATCATATGTAATATTAATTATATAATATTCTTGGAAACTAGAAACTTGGTTCTATCTACACTAATAATAATACATATCATGGAATTCAAACGAGTAAGATAGTAGGTAGGTAGACACCCCTTCTCGCGTCTTTCCTTACTGTGTCGCATTGTCGTTTACTGATATTCTAGTTACCTATCCACAACCACAACGCAATCAAATAACCAAATTAGACATGGCCCGACAAGACAAGACATGTCAAGACAAGACATGCTATGAGACTCAAGAGCAACACCAAGTGCCTCATCAACATAAAAAACACGAGGAAGATTCTCATTCTCACATTCCATTCTAATATTTACGTAGGTAGGGTGGTAGGTAGGTAGGTAGGTTGGTTTTGATCACATACCTACGTATATATAATATATATAGAGTCCCAGATGTTTCAGAACGGTAGAACACACCATGTTCTTTTCTTTTTATGGCTGCTCATTTTCTCTTTCAACGTACCACCTACCATCGTCTACCATATCATCACCAGTACTCCCTTGAATTTCAACTGCAGGAACGTCAACTTTCCTCACTCAAAGTAGGTATCTCGCTAATAATAATATCAACGTGTAATTGCCATGTCATACTTTCCAATTAATTACTGGCATGCACTAGGTCTTTCAGTTTGATTTCATCCACATTCATCCTTTCCTTGTCATCCTTCCATCCGCACGATGATTAGATTAGATTAGAAACGCTAACACTAGTAACGTCTACATGATAATTACTAGTACTAATTAGTAAATTGCTAAATTGGTTTGAGAACTGTTTAGGTGTTGGTGTGTTTATGTGTGAGTGGTTATGGATATAATTATAATTATATGCATAGCCAAGGATAACCATAACGATATGAATATAATGAACTGATTGTTGACGAAGGAATCGACTATATATTGTAATGTGTTTGCTAATATATATAATCTACTGGAACTGGAACTCCGTCCAAATTATTATCTCAGTTATTATTACAATTATACCAGTAATAATAGTAAATGACTTACATATGTATCGTATTATGTACGTAGGTAGGTATTTGGTATATATAGTTCTACTATAATGATGCACCTACCCACCTAAACCTAGCTTAGTAATGCAAGTATAGGTTTTTATTAGAATAATGTATGTATACATTCGAATTATCATACGATGAATGAATACTCGGGTCTTTTATGTACTTAGTTAGTACTAATTATTAACGTTATTATACACTTAATAACATTGTATATATTTATATATATATTTATGTATTTCCCATGACTCATTGCTTAATTACATATATAATTATTCATGATTGACGCGATAATAAAAAATCACAAAGAATTATCATGAAGGTATTTCTCTCTTTTTATAGCTACAGGTTTACAAGATTATTTAAATTTAATAAAAATTGGTTTAAAAGTAATAACAATAATAGTTCAATATTTCTTATAATAATATTTATGTAAAGTCACTCCATCACGTAAGGTTGTAGTTATTATTTTATTATTAGTTGTTAATATTACGTTATGTTGTTATTATGATTATTATTTTTTAAGTATTACTAGTGTAGTAGTACATCATAGTTGATTAGCTATGCAATTATTTATGTATTTATTTATTTATTTACGTAGTTTAGTTATTTTTACATAGTAATGTAAAGTTTCATAGTACTAGTCAATTATATTATAGTATAGTATAGTATTGTAGTCATAGTCATAGTCGTATGTATTAGTTATCATGGTAATAGTATTCTAATGCAAATCTCAATACTTGAAGTGATTTTTATTTTTTTATTTATATAGGCCAGTGTATGTGGTATGTAATGTTATAATACCTAACAAGATTTATTATGTATAATATAATATATTGCAATATAAGTATATTACATTACAACATGAATTCCCTAGTC
This sequence comes from Ptenothrix huangshanensis, assembly GCA_036851915.1. Taxonomy (NCBI): domain Eukaryota; kingdom Metazoa; phylum Arthropoda; class Collembola; order Symphypleona; family Dicyrtomidae; genus Ptenothrix; species Ptenothrix huangshanensis. Next base: position 6,376 of record JAAXYX010003859.1, on the reverse strand, counting down.
CTGGCTCTGGTTGGTTGTGGCTACTTGTACACATACTGTGTATATATGCACACGATTCACCATTCCAAATCCAAGATGCCAGAATCTTGACACTTGTAGTAACATTAATATAATCAATTAATTAATTAATTAATAGTTTATTCAGGTTTGAAACCTTTAACCTTGAATTTACGATTTAAAAAATTTGAAACCAACATTGTAAGATTTTATTGGGGATGTAATGTATGAATGTATGTATGTATCTATTTGTATATGGATGGAATTTTCTTTTTGTGGAAGTTGCACTTGTGTAACTCTTTTTGTAACGTTTCACCTTTACAAAAATGTTTTCATGTACTTTCATTACGTATTTTCATTTTTATTTTGACGTGTTTGTTTTCCTTTTCAAATACTAATAATGGTTAGTTGTAGTTAATTTATATATTTTTGTAGGAATCTTTCCATATAATAATGTTCTTGTATTTTGTATCGCATGGCGTATGGTCATAGGATTTGGAATCCGAGTCTCATTAGATCTAATGCAATGCAATTCGACTCAACGTATGTTCACATCATATTTTATGTACTGCAACAATATCATGAACAGCATGTGAATCAGAGCTACATTCCTAAAATCCTTGAGTCAGTACCTATAGTCATACTACATATAACACTGCTTATGTATATGAAGGTAATTACATATATGAGAGTATATGAACCGACTGTATCTTGTTGTCTGTATTTTTATCATTATCATTATCATACTATAACCTTACCTGTATAATATGTACCCCCAGTATCTATCCTAGTGGTGGTAATGGTAGCATATTATACAGTTGTTAATAAACTCACACATGATTTTTTGTCCGTATTTTTATCATTATCATACTATAACCTTACCTGTATAATATGTACCCCCAGTATCTATCCTAGTGGTGGTAATGGTAGCATATTATACAGTTGTTAATAAACTCACACATGATTTAAGTTAGTCATAGTCATGTTTCATAATGCATTCCAATCCAATCAAGGTGTGAAGAATTACCCGCTGTCTTCATGACGCTTTCCTGTCCGTCCGTCCGTTCTCTCATCCGTTCACCATGTTTTTTCTCAAGCAAGGGAAGCTTTTCTGCTTCAGAGGTATCTGTCTTATCCTATCATTCCGTTGGAACTCACGAGCTCTTCTATGTATGTACATCTCCCCACTCCATCCATATCCTTCCCCTTTGTGTGCTTGTGGCTGTGGTATGGTATGGTGTGGTGTAGCGTAGCGTAGCGCAGTCGTGTATTGCACTGTGGTGTGGTGTGTCCACATACTTATTTGTACATACAACACACTCATTGAGAATTTCTTAAGCCTGTAAGAAAAAAAACAAAAAATAATCTCCATCATAATCATATCGCTAGGATGGATACGGATTTACGTTACGATTAGTCAAGTGTACTCATCTTGACGTCCATGAATCTTTTCGTTCCAGTTTAGTGTTAGTGTTATGATCATATTATATGCTGGATGACTTGACTTGCTTTGGTTTGGTATTACACTCTACGTGTAGTTAAGACACCTTCAACAGCCCAGTGTATCTTTATATGTACCTACACAGATACATATATGAAATCTATGCCCAGTAGAAGGTAGACACCATTAGATTCCAGGACAAGAGAGAGAGCAAACCCGACCAGGCCAATCCAATGTAAAGCCATTGGAAGTTGGCTAAGCAAGGTTAAGCAAGTAAGAAGGCTTATTAACACCTCAGAGATGTTGCTGTCGTGGAGATTGTAACCCAAGTATTTACTTGTACAATAATTTTTCTACGGTTGATGCGTGCAAGTATTTAGGATTGCGTATGGACAAAAAATGTTGAAAAGAAATCTCAGCGGCATGTTACATGTCTCAAAACACTAGTTAATAATAACTGACAGGTGTAGCCAAAGAACCTATGAATTCTCACCTTTTCTGCCCAAAAAAAACAAGAAATTTTTACCTGCCAACAGACTTTCGGGTATTTTTTCACTCTCCTCTGCGAAGAAGACAGTTGGTTGTCTGCAGTAATTAATACAGAATATAATATCTAGTTCTAGTCCCATCAGAGAGTCATATGATTGGGACGAGTCCGGCATAGTTTAAATGTAATAGGAGCGTCGTCATCTCCTCTCCTTTTCTTTTCTCTCCTCTCCTTATCAGTTCGACTAATCATTTCCACACAATTTTCAAACGACTATAATCATGATCATGATCATCATCATGCTCACAATCCTCGGAACCTGAACATGTGGAACGAATGAAGGAAAACTGTAGTTGAAACAAACCTATTTTACTCCTGCAAATAAGATAGGAATAATTGAGCAAATTTTGCATACAATCAACTGACATTATCTCCTACTAACCCTTCCCTACAGGCCTGACCAAACCAAACCAAGGCAAACCCTGGACCAGGCTAGGCCAGACTGTCTTGTCTTACCCATACCAAGGTGCCTACGTATTACGTATGTATTATGACTCAGACAATATGAAAGGAGATGAAATAAGATGAGCTCGTGTTGCTCGCACAATCAACTACAGATGAAATTTGGGAACAAATCCAACACGCTATGCCATAGCCATGCTATACCTTGGCACAGGAGAAAAGGAAGACTCGCGTACTATTATCGTTATAAACCGCGTTTGTTATTTTTTTACACTAGTATTTTCTACAGGAGGTTTACTTAATTATACGTTTCAATTGACGTCTCGTTCATCTTGTCTTCAAAACAACCGACAGGTCGGGGGAGAAGATAGGATGGTACGGAGGAAGAAAAAAAAATTGATTGAGACGTAATATGATAACGAGACTGCTCAAGATCTTCGTACTGCCTAAAGGAATCTATATGGTATTCAAATTGAAGAAGTTGTGCACTCACATGAAATGCAGTTTAATGCAATGCAATGTGATGGGATGCAATGTAATGCAATGTAATGCCATGCAACAATATGCGATGGAAAATCATCTGCTCATCTGTAGAAACTAGTGCCAACGTTCGTGTCCCATACCATACATGATGATTTGGAGAGGGTATAGAAAAAATGTAAATTGGTGGTAGGTGTCTAGCTTTGATTAACTGAAACACACGACCCACCGGCATTTTCAAATAAACTTAATATTTTCCTGAGCAAACGTGATGCACACACACATAGTCACACGGACACATGGTTGTACCTTCCTACCTACCATTCTTGCCTAATGCGGTCATACACAAGATTATTATCCCCTAAATTAGCACTAGAAATCATCACTTACCAGACAGGAAAACGATAAAGACTTGACGGTCCAAATTCTTCAGTCATAATAAGTAATAAGACTCTACACTTTCTAGCATGTCTAGGGCCCCTTAAGGGTTCACTTGAATTTGAGGATCTTCAGGTCTCACATCAGATTTAAGTTTCACAAACTCCTTAGCAACTTCATCATTATTTCTTTGAGCCAAAATACGGAGGATCGTCCAGCCTGTCTCATCCATCTGAATTCGCTTCCCAAGTGCTAACCAGCACGCACACGAGCCCTTTAAAACAAAGAAGGTGCATTTTTAATTAGATAATCGCACATTTGAATAAACATGTATTTGTTTTCATTCCCATAATAATAGTAATTATAGAATCCACGCAAAATGATAATTAACATAGAATTGAGCGAAGCATGAGTTTCAATTTCACAAACAATGCGTAAACAAAAAGTAAAGAAACCTCTTGCGGACACATCAGCAGTCTGCTCGATCTGTTCAAGTGTAATTTCTGTGTGTTTCCGTATATAACATATGCACCCATGTAGTTCGACTATGGAAACGATAACGAAAACAAAATCATAGTAATGGCAATAATTACAGAACAAATATTTTTATAATTACTGTCCGAACAACTAATGACATGGTGTAGCACAAGAAAGCGAAGTTGGAAGTAGGTTCCAATAACAACCTAACATCTGTTTCGTTCAAAGATACAAACACCCATACGGATGAGATGTGTACTATAGGAAGGTACTTGCCACTAGACTGCACATACTCAATCTATGTACAAACCTTGGTAAGCATATAATTATCGAGCTACTTCTGCTACCTCCAGATCCACACATTAGATACATAAACTGCTTTTCGTAGTTTTTATAGCATTTTTTTCCCACAGCTATTCGTTTATTCGTGCAATTGGCATTTGTTCATGTCGGAACTGAAAATTGCTTAGGTACGTATAGACAATTATGGCTGGTATACTTGTATACTCCATATACATGGTTAGTATTGGCATTCGTTCATTCATTCGGAAAGAGTGATTATCATTAGAAAATAATAATGATTATATTCCACTCCTGCTGTTCCATACTGCAATATTCACCGGGTGGTTGCAGTAGCCTTAGTTTTTCATCATTCACTCAGGTCTCCGTATATTTACCAAGAGATCAGGTCTTTAGTAGTCAATGGTCAATTTGTGTAGCTTTATAGCTCCGAATATTATACAACGTGGTTAGTGTACTGTTGGTGGTTTTGGCATTGGTTTCAACTGCGTAACTACGTAGGTATATTACAACTATGGCTTTGGCACTGGCTCTGGCTCTGGCATTGGCTTCGCCTTTGGCTCTGCCAAGAATGTGAACTAGCCACCTCGAGGAAAACGTATATATTCTAATAAGATAGAGTCATAAAATCAAGTCAAGACAACCTGGAAACAATAATAAATGTGTTGTGGGATGACCCGCTAAATAATAAATGAATACAAGTCTTTATGAAGCCGGCGAGAGAGTAAGTGTTAGTTATTGCCTGCTATTTTTTCTGTCATCCACTCATCTCATCTGTGAGGCAAAACACTTGGACATGTTTAATGAAACACTAGCACATTGCACATGCATCTACACTTCTTGACGCTATCGCCACATCCACATCCACACGTACACTTTACAGTATTCCAACTGTACCAGGGCTTTAAACCCTAACCCGAATCTCTATCACACGAAGCCATGTCGTAGAAATGAAAGTAGGTAGAGATAGGTGCCTACATACGCACATGAGAAGGCAAGGAGTCGGACTTGGTTTTGGTTGTAAGTTGAAAGCTGAAGTTGAAATGATTAACTCTGAACATAAATTTCAATTAATTGCTCACGCAGGATGAAGGCTTGAGAAAATATTTCCCTCCTTGACTAGCATCTTCATTGGCTCCCTGCGTTCTTTTTTCGCAGGTATATGTACGTAATATTATTAGCATAGATATACACATGTACGTAAAACCAGCACTTCCACAGATTGTAACTTATCACTTTTCACTTACATTTCCTTACGTTCTTGCATTACCATGTACTTACCAACACCAATACCACACTACCACTAAACGCTACACCGAAAAGAAAAGTCTAGCCAAACCAACACAACATAATATTGCATTGTACTGTAAACAGCAACATTGTCAGGATATTCATTTTACAACGCTCACAAGTTACTTACTCGTTTAGCTAAATCATCTACCACGTCAAAAGTCAAAATTCAAAATTCAAGACTCAATGGCAAAGATTTTTCCCCTTCTCCTTTGACTTGGATTCTGTTGACTCTACTTTAATAGTCTCACACGTTACACGTAAGCGATTTGGGTTTCAATCAACATACGAATTACGAATTCAGTCCTGAGTTCTGCGGACTGATGACGATTGTGATTGTGATAGTGGTCGTGGTAGTGGTAGTGGTAGTAGATAGCCTGTACACTTAGGTATACATGTGCCTACTGCATCATCACCATCGCCATCAACATAAACAATTTTACATCTGTACTGTACAAAAGAATAAGTCTCTCCTGCTTCACTCGTGTAATATTGTTGTATCTCTCTCCTTCTGAATAACAGATTGCAACAATTTAATTTTCTTTCGTCCTTATATCATTCCTGACACAAATACATAATACATCCTGAGTCAAGAAAGAAAACAAAGAGAAGGATGAGAACAACTTCATTTTATTTCTCGCCACGTGATGAGACTGAAATATCCGTCTCTATTCCAATATTATATTACATTCAATATACTAAACAAACAAAAATGCTCATATTTTCCTGCCACTACAGTCTGTCTCTTGGTACACATTGGTATTGGTGTTGGTGCACATCGGTGTAGTAGTACCTAATGTGCGTAGCTATTTCCTCGTCCTCGTGTAAAGTAGCATATTCTCTGGTAGCCCATATTCATTCATTCTACAGTTCCACACAACCATAAGTTGTGACTGTAAGTCTCTTCTCTGATCCTACTCCTACGTAGAACGAATCACATACATACCTACCAATACCTAGCCATGTTTCCCAGATCCAGCTCGAAGATATCTGTAGGTATGTACTGAGTGTAGTCCCAGAGTTTTTGAGTGGTTTATATGCGGGTAGGGACATGTCAAGCACGA